>MU184340.1:201-63209 GCA_016904865.1 Pissodes strobi | reverse complement strand
ATCTGATACAAATACCCGTACCGTCGTGTTTATTTAAATTGGTCTTGTTATAGAACGTGGTCTAACCATCTATATTAAATTGTTCATAATTTATTTGCCAAGTATAAGTTAAAACAATATCACAGAAAATAAGATCGTACATAAACTTTTTGCGAGTGCCATGGATGTTAATGTATAAGACATTGAAAATTATATATTTTAGATCAAGTTCATTCTCGTTGATATCACTAAGAATCAGTTCTAGATCATGTAGAATCTGACTTTCCTTCCGAATGTGAGGCATCTAGGTATTTCCGTGTTAATATTGCTTTGCAACACCTTTATAAAGTACTGATAGGAAGACAAGCGTGGTAATCCTCCGTTGGTTGATGTTATAAGTTTTTTTATAATTTTTGACTCGTTATGTTTGTGATAATGCTGTTAACATTTAAAATAGCGCATAATCCCAGTATCCTTGTAAACAGGATATCTTTCCCATTGAATAAATTAATATTTTCTTCTAATATATCAACAATGTCCAAAATTTTGACTTTGATTATTTTTGTTTTTATTTCGTTTAATGTAAGTAATTTCCGGCTTGTTGGTCGCAATAAAATGATTTTGTTCCTTGATGCATGTTTTCAGCTCATTACTGTTTAGCTTATCTGGCTATTAATTTATTTTATTCTTGGATTTCTTATTTTCGATGTTTGAATGTCATATTCCGTAGATTTTTTTCTTCATCCACTTCCTCTCTTAGAATATCTAGATCATTTCTGTTTTTGTCATTCCGCGGTTACACTTCCATTAGCTGTAGCTTCATTAGTTTTTATGCCAACCTTTAAATCCGATGATTTAATTTTTGCCTTCAACTCAGTTTGTTTCATCCCAGTTGTATCATTCTTTAGGCATAATTATCAAACTTAGTGCGTTATTAATTCGCAAAGTTCTGCTTATGACTGGCTGCTTTTGTGGAATTGGAATGTATGTCATTTTTACAGATGAGGTAAAATTGTTCAGCTTAGATTCAAGATCTTTCTTTAGCAGAGCAATTATTTCATTCTTGCCTTCTAAACGTGAAGTGTGGCCTAGTGGAGCTTTGGTCTCACGATTTTTTGTCAAAAAGAGGGTACCGCTACAATCAGAGACTCAAGTGGACCCTCCTCATCAACATCTGTAATAAAAAAGGAGTCGCACACTGTATATAGGGGTGCAGACCCTTGTCCCAATCAACTGTCCGTACTGCACCTAAACATTCAGTGCTTGCGAAACAAGGTAAATGGATTTGACGCCAAACAATTCGAGTTTGATTGGCTGTGTTTTTCTGAACATTGGATGCTGGAGGATGAGTTGAAGTTTGTACATCTGGACAACTACCATCTGATAGACAGTTTTTGCAGGTCGAATTTTATACATGGCGGAGTGGCAATATTCGCCAGAACAGAGTTTTTAGACTTATGTACACCAAAGTCAGACATTACTGACCTATCTGTAGAACTACATTGTGAAGTTTGTGCAGTGGAGGTATCCAAATTTAACTTACTTATCGTGACAGTCTATAGATCACCAAAATGGGATTTCAGTGTTTTTATGGAAGTAATTGATAGAATTGTAGGTAAAATCTCTATGCTAAATGTCGATGTTATCTTGAACGGAGACTTCAATGTTAATTTTAATAATGTGTCAGATAGGAGGCTTGCTGCTCTCTTGGACGTGCTAGCCAGGCTAGCCTGCTCTTTATGATAATACTAGGCAAAAAGCCTACATTGATAACATAATTACAAATATAACATCAAATTTTGAAACCCAAGTGATCGATGCTTCTCTGTCCGGTCACTGTGGAGTGGCTACGGTGTTTTCAGTGGTTAAGCAGCCTGTGCTTGCGAAAGAGTCTGTCATGACCAGGCCAATTACTCAGAAGGGCCTTACCTGACTTTATCTTCAATAGCGTTTTGAAATAGTGTGAATGTATCTAAACTATGCAGTACATTTTTTGCAACAAAATAACATAACACGTTCCTATAGTCGTAGGAGCTCCCCTCAGAAGATATTAAGCATGCTCAAGGTTTACACAACCCTGCTCAGCAGCCATCGCAGAAAAATAACACTCTTGAGTTACTCCTGCACACATCACACTCTATATGTGTAATCTTCTACAAAACAATTGAAACGCCCCTGCCCCAAGGCACATTCGTTGTACAGGGTCATTTTTTTATTTTTTCCCACCCCCCTTAACCTTTTTGTGCCACTGTTTAGAAAAGTTCTCAGAAAACATATTTTTGTCTATACAGGGTGTTGCAAAAAGTGCGAAAAACAAAAAATATATATATTTTTTAAATGGGAAACCCTGTATATTTCTCCTCAGGACGAAAGATCTTTATTCTCAGATTACAAAATTATATAATTTATCTACATTTGCTTAAGCCATTTCCGAGCTATTTGCTTTTAAAAGTTGACAAAGCATGAATTCAAACCAATCGAAGTAGCCATCAGTGGCGGACATATCACCGGGCAGTTCGGTGCGCCGCCCTGGGGCCCAAGGTTCAAAAGGGCCCCACGATGCCTTAACTTAGTTTTAAAATATACAAGGGGTAGGGGCCCATAAATATATTTTGCCCTGAGGTCCACGCGTCCCTAGATCCGCCGCTGAGTAGCCTTGCTCGCCATTAAGAAAAATATGAAATGTGTCAAAATAGCCGTGAATGACAGTGACAAAAACAGCTATTATGTCAAATTATTCGCTCTATTTTTTATGAAGGTTCCCTAACTGGCGAAAGATATTTACAATTTTTAAATCAGGAAACAGAGATTCTCTTGGTATGCTTCCAATGCGCCAATCTGCTCAAATAATAGGCGGGGAACCGTCCACTGGCCACCGAACAGTCCAGATCTAACGCCCTTAGATGCGTTTTTGTGGGAATATTTAAAAACAAAGTTTATGCTCAGAGAAGTGCCATTATTGAAGAGCTCAGGGTGAGAATTGTATACTATATAAACGACCTTAACCAGAACAATCCATGCAACAAATAAATTAGAAAGCGACTTCCGAGATTGTATCAATAGTGGGCATATTCAACAATAATAACTGAAGTTTTTTATTATCAAACATGTTAAGATACGAATTTGTATATAATAATAAAAATTGATTAAAACAATGATTTATTTTATTTAAATCAACTTTTAAAGTTAAATAGCTCAGAAATGGCTTAAGCAAATGTAGATAAATTA
Source organism: Pissodes strobi (assembly GCA_016904865.1). Classification (NCBI taxonomy): domain Eukaryota; kingdom Metazoa; phylum Arthropoda; class Insecta; order Coleoptera; family Curculionidae; genus Pissodes; species Pissodes strobi. Next base: position 60,002 of record MU184340.1, on the reverse strand, counting down.
TATATTTTTGTAATCGGAGAACAAAGATCTTTCGTCCTGAGGAGAAATATACAGGGTGTTCCATTTAAAACATATATATTTTTTGTTTTTCACACTTTTTGCAACACCCTGTATAAACCAAAAAATGTTTTCTGAGAACTACTTCTCAAGCACTACAATTTTCCTATTTGCATATTTTTTCTACACAGTGGCACAAAAAAGTTAAAGGGGGTGGGAAAATATAAAAAATGACCCTGTACCTAAAGGCAAAGACTCTTTGGACGTGATCGTAACAATGGTTAATGATTTATCGCCACTGTCGGCTGAGACCCTGTTCAACTGACGTTGTTTTGTAGTAGGTTCTAAAGTAGATGTTTGTGAAACGATTATCTTAAATAATTACAATTTCTTAAGTGACCAGTCAATACTGGCAATAAGACACAAATGGCCATTCTTTATACATCTATTTTTCTTTACTTGTACTGTTTAATGAAACGCAGTATTAATTTATAGAAAATAATCTTTAACTATTAACCCAACTTGTTATTCGGATATAAGAGAGTTTAAGTTTACTTGAACATATTTGGACACAATCACCTCCCCGTCCGAAATCTAAATAGAATCGCGCAATTTATGAGAATCTGATCACCCTAAAGCACGAGGTTGTAAAAGTTCGACCGTCCCTTAAAATGATGTCTAAATATTAAATCGTAAAGAATTTAAGTGAAACCAAATAATTTACTTATCTGTAAGGAAACCGTCTGGACACCCCTGCGAATTGCGCCTATGGCTGAGGTTTTAGGATTTGTTCTTAATTTCATTTGGCTCAAGAAAATTACTGATAAGCTCAATTTCTTTTATAATTGCAAAACTATACAAGCTATGTGAGAAACTCGTCAGTAGTTGGATGTCAGAATATGTGAAAATTTTAATAAAAGTTTTGGCGAGTGGAATAGGACCGGTCTCTAGCCAAAATGAGCTAAATTGAAAATAGGTGGAAATTTTAAGGTGGAACCAGTCTCAAGCTTTTAGCAAAGCGAGTGGATTTCTGAAGACCTCGTTCTGCTGCGGCTTTTTATATGTAAAAGTCCCCATTTGATGTGTGGGTGCGACAAGAGACTATTAAAATTCCGATCTCACATATAAGAAAAATGTATTAAAAAGAGACGTAAATAAGTGTGCCGCGTGTTTCCAGCGTTTGACTCGACCCTCTTTACCTGCTTCTCGCTTTTTTTAATCATACCGGCGAATTTTATTATTTTAGAACGTTTCTTTGTTAATTTGCATACCTAGGGTCGACCTGTTTCGCGATGTACATATGATGCACATATTTAATAGCCCCAAAAAACAATTTTGTATTATGTATTCTATACTAAGTCTCAGTTAAAACAATAATATCACAGAAAATAAGATCGTACATAAACTTCATGCGAATGTTATGGATGTTAATGTCTAAGACATTCAAGAGTCCATTTTTAGATCAAGTTTGTTAATTAACATATCAGTCAATACTCTCCTCCTCCTCCTTGATATCATTATGAAACAGGTCCATACCTTACATTCCTTTCGAATGTGGGTCATCTAGGTATTTCAGTAGTTAATGTTGCTTCGCAACATATTTATCAAGTACGGGTACCAGAACAAGCTGGATCGTTTGCAGTATGGTCAGTACGGTAATTAAGTTTAAATCCTCCGTTGGCTTTTACAGATTTGTTACAAGCTTTCCGAGATTTCTGACAGCCACGCACATGATATTCACTGGAACAGTATTAACATATAATTTTTTTTTTGAACACTCGTTATGTTATGTTATGTAATGTTCTTGGCATTTAAAACCCCGCGCAATCACAATATCCTCATAAGCAGGATATCTTTCCAAGCTAATAAATTAAAACATTTTCTCTGTCATAAATTTATAGTATAAAAAAAGCTGAACGAGAACACTCTCCGAAAATTTGACATAGATTAGTTTTTTATCTCGTTTAATGTAAGTAGTTTCCAGTTTATTGTTCTCAATAAACTGATTCTGTTCCTTGATGTTTATGCTTCCAAATCATTTATTCTTGGATTTCTTATTCTTATGTTTGATTGTCATATTCAGTATTTTTTTTGTCCAGTTCCTTGAATTTCTTGTTACATACTGTATGAAGGTAATCAACGGACAGGAACATAGAATTTCCATATCATTTCTGTTTTGGTATCTGACTATTAGACTTCCATTAGCGTTCGATTATTTTTTATGCCAACCTTTAGTTTCGATGAATTCATTTTTGCCTTTAAGTCAGTGTTTGTTTCATCTGCATTTTATCGTGGTTTAGGTCTAAATACCAAACTGGCTGCTTCTGAGTCATTTGACTGTATGTCACTTTTACAGCTGATTCGAAATCCTTTGGCTTAGATTCAAGATATTGTATTTTTTCTTTAGCAGAGCAATTATTTCATCCTTGTCAGCAGTAATACCTAATTTATCCTCAATAGTGTTCTGAAGTAGTGTGCAACAAAATAACAACACTTTCTCGTAATTGCAAGATTCCCCTCAGAAGATGTCAAGCACGCACAGGATTTACACAACCCTGTTCTGCAGCCATCGCAGTAGAACAACTCTCTTGAGTTCCACCTGCAAACAGCAAACTCTATGTGTTCTACAAAAATAAGCAAATAACCGCATACAGCGCGAAGACTACTTAATAATGTTATGATACATATATTTTTTAATAAATTCATATGTAAATAGCCCCAAAAATAATTTTGTATCATATATTCTATGAAACAGCCAATGTACTCCTAAATATACATATTTTATCTGAATAGCACAACCTAATTTTGAAAGCTACCTTTTAGGTGTTTGATGATATTTCTGTCTAGATTTGAACTTTGGTATATTACCTACATCAGCCATTTAAAGTTAAATAAGTAAACACATTTATTTAAACGATTTTTAATAAATATTTTGGTGACCCTGAAAACCGGACCAATATAATAGAAATTAAGTTTAATTTTTTTGAATTTCACCATTTTTACATTATTCATGAATAAATGCAAAAACGTCGCTAGTAGATATTCTACTTAGAGAATCTGCATTTGGAAAATATTAAATTTTTGTTCAAATTGTAAATGGGTATTGTAATAAGAATAATAATTTGATATTGCATTCATGCCGCTCTTTTGTACAAAACTAATTACATTTTGGGAGATAAGCCATTTAAATACTTTTTATTTTTTTGTAGCAATCATTTTATAATTTAGCCAATAAAAGCTAAAATTGCCATTAGAAGCTACACTAATTACGATTTTTTCTCTAAGGATAATCTATTACTTATATTAAACTTGGACCATTTGTTCATTGAGACTTAAGAAGAAATATTGCAGATGTTTCTTTAGTAGTTTAGAATTGATGAAACTAAAAAAGAAAGAAAATTATGCAATTTAAATTACTAATCCAACCGAACTTTTAGTTATTAAAACTGAAAAAGGATGAAAAAGCATTTCTTATTAGTTTGTTATGTTTGCACAAAATGTAATTAAAAACGAATTTATAAAGGACTTCGGAACATTACTTATATGATGAAAAACCAAATAAAAATCGGCAACCAAGAAAAGGATGTATTGCCCTTGCCGCTTGCCGAAAACAATAACAAACGTACCTAACCTAAAACACCAATCAGCTGATCAGGTGTACCCACCAACCCACCTCGAAGGCAGGGTTACTGAGTTTACAACACATGGTTACTTTCCCAACGTATCAATTCGATTATAGATCAGTTTACAAACCACTGGAAAAATGATCCGATCAATCGGATTAATCGAATAGCAGTTTCCGAAAACCTTTTTTATATATAAAAAAAACAAACTACCTACTTATAGTTTTAGATCAAAAGGTAAAACCCATTTTAAATGATAAAAAGTCAAATTATTTCCTAAGAAAACTTTTACTTCAATATTATTATCGATTGAAATTTGACTAAGAACTTTTTCTGGTTTAAATCTAGTTTCAGCTGGAATATTTTATTGCAAAACGCGGCTTGGTAGGATAATTTATTGTAATTCGCCTTCTCAAAGTCATTTTATAGAAAGAGTAATCAACAAACAACAGAATAGAGAATGAGGAAAGGCCAATCAGGTCGCAAAAAAGATGTTTTAAAGTATTATTGAAACTGGATTACATTACATTCAGGGATAAAGCACGCTTTTGGTATTTTGTAATTAAAATAAAAACATCAATTTACATCATTCAAAACTTATCAAATACTAACAATAATTTCCCTCGCAACTTTAGCAAAATGTTTGGTTATTATACAAGGCGTGAAAGTATCTGCTTATCTACAACCCTTTGTTATTTTTAAAACAAGTCACACAACACAAGTCATAGCTGAGAAAGTATAAATGTAAAAGGCAATCAAACTAATTTTCCATTCCAACTTTTAAATAAACAACTGTTTCCATAACCATTTACATGCGAATACCTATTGCTTAAAACGCGTAAAATAATTAACCCTTAGTTCTTGAAACTTGACGTTTCCAAAACTCTATTATTACAAATAATTCAAATATTCTATACAATTATAAGTTTTTTTTTAAGAAAAATTAATATTTGTGTATAATATATCAACTGAAATATGCAATTAGTTACAAGCATAAACAGGGATCCATGTGCGTGAATAGTTACTATCACTCCGTGTTGAAAATAGACGCGTGTTGCCGTTTCTTCCATTTCAGAAAGTAGTACATATTTTATTATAGCCATAAAGTTATTCCCGCTATTTTGAATTTTTCCGATTTCCTTTATCGTGCTGACTTGTACTAGGTTTGTGCTGCGTATAGTTCCGCAATATTTTTCCAAAATGTTGAAAGTTCTCGGAGATATAACAATTAGTTTTTTCAAAAAACAAAAATTAGCCCGCAGTATTTTTTTTTCAAAAAAATGTGTTGTGCTCTTGTGCTGACGCACGCGTTCTTTTCTTTTGTTAAATTGCAAAAAAGTGTATGACAGTTTTTTTTTTAATTATCCAATTTCATCAGAAACTGTGGCAATTCAATTCAAGGCGTCATTTGTGTTGAGTTGTGCTGTGCCCCGAGTTATTACTGTCATTTGTCACAACAGCCAAAACGTCAATTTTTTAGAAGAGACACTGTTGTCAAAATAATTCTTAAGATGTTTGCTGCAGTTTCTTTTTACCTTCTAATAAGAAGTTAGCATAATTCATTGCCACAAAATAGAGTGCACAGCAACTGTCTATCTCTTTCTCTTATTCAAGTGAATGATACGCAAATGGATACTTATTTAGGAATGGAACACACTATTTGATTGTATATATGTCTTCATTAAATATATCACTTCATGCAAAACCAACAGAAACTAAACCAAATTAACCAAAATCAGTGAAATATTTTACTGACGATTTTTTTACAGTAATCTGGGTTAGATTTGTTTCTGTTCATTTTGCTCCCGAAGCGAGCAGAGGGCAATGCATGAAATGTGACGCACTTGATTAGATTGGATTAGTTTCAGTTACTTAACCTTAAACAGCGCCAGTCATAAAATATATTCTCAGTTCCCTTTGCTTTTAATTTAAAAGAGTATTATTATTAAATAAATAAATTAATTAATTAACCTCACGCATGGTCCTTCGCTCGCTTCGCTCTCCCCAGGGCGCAAACAAACAAAACGAACCCAAATGAAAAAATAGAAACAAACATAACCGTAAAAAACAGTCTTGGCACCGACGGGAATCGAATCCGGGGTGCCGTGTCACAAACAAGCAATCGTACAACTGGACCACTAGGGCCGTTGCAAGCAATTTGCTGAAACTTAAATACATGGGTAATTCTATATGTTTGACCAACGTTGCCAAGAATCGGCAACGTTGCGCTCCTCCCCAGCTAATTTATATGTTATGACTAGCGTTGATTAAGGTTAAAGGTCCATTTATAAACTCGTAAAGTTCGTAATGTTGAGGTTGGAAAGTTCATAGTTGGTGAGGTTCAGAGTTCGAAGTTCAGAGTTCATTTTATGGCATTTATAAACATCACCAAGAAGTTGGAAAAGTTCATATTTGATTGGTTAAAACTCATAACCAATAGAATTGCGGGCATTACAAATTTGTAACCTGGTAACCGAGATTGTACAAACATGGATAATTTTTAATTATTTCTACAAGTAACACTGATGCATCAATATCCTCAATTCTACTCCATTTTTCAGATTCGGCCATTTTCACAAAAAAGTAACAACAATAAAAACAAAAACAGCTGTGCGACTTCAAATGTCAAATCGGCTATTGACAGCAATCACGTGCTAGTACAGTGATTTTTCATTGGTTGGAACGAACTTTCCGAATTCCGAACATAAAATTTGGTTATCTCTGAACTTTGCGACCATTCTGAAAATTAGCGAACTTTTCGCCAACTGAGTTTATAAATTGAACTGAATGATTTCATTAGTTCATCTTGAACTAAAATTTCAACTCCGAACTGAGTCTCAACATTGCGAACTTTTCGAGTTTATAAATCCAGTGTAAATGTTTCAGTTGGCTAAAAACCGAAGTTGCGCCCGGAGAAATTCGTACAATTCGTCCGAACGCTGGGCTGCTTTACCCGTCCTTTTATATATTGACTTGGATTTCGGAAGGTTAAGCAGGTCAATCGCCTCTGCTTGAACATGTCTAAAACTAACACCATAGGCTTAAACTGTCCTGTTAATGGCCTTATATTGGGTGACAACATCCAGGCTGTGAACACCGTTTCTGGGTCTCTGTATTGACGAAAACCTAAAATTCTATCTTCATATCATTAAGTTAAACAAAAGATTGGCATCTTGTTGTTTTTCTCTTTGGGCTGCCTTTCGGGAGCTTCGTGGAGAAGTCACGTGTATTATGCCCTTGTTGAGTTACATCGCCCTACCCTTTTGATTACAAATATCGATACATTCGATATACCGAAAGAATCGGAAAAAAAATATCAACAACCTCAATCTCAACCCTCTCAATACATTGTTGGAGAAGAAAATTCTTCCGACGAAGAAGTTTGAGGGAACAGAAAACAGGGTTCTAAGTATATATATCAACGATATGTATCACGATATATATCACTATATATATCATGATATTTAAATTCTGATATATATCATGGATATTTATAACAAATGTAAAATTTGCGAGACTGTTAAAAAATGTAGTTATTCCCATACAAAATAGGCGCACGACTATGTTGTTCATCATTATTCAATGTATAACCATAGTAGTAAATCCCCGATCAGCGTCTGTAAATCCCCGACCGCGATCAACACGGCGAAGTTCGGATCAATAATCCAGATACCAGTAATTACAGAAGCTATTATCAAAGTAATAAAATATTTCAGAAATACATACGTTCCATCTGCTTTATATGAAGAACCACAATTAAGGAAAGAAACTTGTAATGCCCCAAGAATTGACGTGGAACATGAGGCATTCTGGTTCAAGTATGCCAGGGTAACAAAGAGCAGAATGACAAGAGTTTTCAAGAATTGTTAATGATGCTCATATCACAATGAATGTCGTTGCAGTAGCTCTAGATAGGATGCAAAGGTCGTTAACAATGATTTCCATTGCGGTAGAACAGTGGAATAAATTATAGGTAGAGTCAAAAGATCAACCATTAGCTGTTAAAAAGCATCTTCATAGATGTAGAAGTATGGCTCTGGGTAGTGTTCACTTTGCAGCAAATATGCTAGATCACAGGTTCCTTAGACATACAAGAAGGTCACACATTTTTCAATAATATTGATCCAGATTTTTTGCCATTTGTGTTGACAATGACATCCGAATCGCACCCATTTCCTAAGTACATGTTTGGACCACAGTTTCGTAATGTATTGCCATTAGTATGATGGAAATCGTTAACTATTCTGAGAAGCAATTTTTGGAAGTGTGTGAAAAATTGTTAACAGCTAATGCATTAAAAAAAACAGGTTTCATCATTTGATGCAATCCAAGGCATAGATTAGGTGGAGTAAAAGCATCTAAACTTGTTTTTTGAAGTGAAAACTTCTGTAGGCGCGTTTTGCGTTTTTTTCCTGAAGATTGAATTCAGTAAAACCGTCACGCGTCACGCTCGGAGCCGTCACGCTCGGATATGTATGGCATGTTCCCGTATAGGTAGAGGACTGAAATTTTCAGGGGATGTAGCTGGGGTAAAAAGAAGATACTGGGCGAAAACGGGACCCCGTACCCCCCTCCGTTTGGTAGCGGAGGGGGGAGAAGGAAAAACTTAAATAATTAATTTCGGGCGAAGGGGCAGAGGTACGGGGTCGAAATTTTTATGGTAGGTGTACCCCATGGGGGACCACCTTAGACCATATGGGGAGGGGACCGGGGCTCTATTTTAAGGGGGGATTTTGGGGGAAAATCTTTTTTCGCCCGTATCTCTGCAACGAAGGCTCGGTTCGAAATTCTGACAAACGATGACCCCGCTTGTTGAAGTTTTCACTTCTATCGTGTGGTCTTAACACACACAATTTTTTTTAAATTTAAATATCTCAATCAACGAATTATTTCCAATGAATCCAAGTTGAACTGAGTTTGGGAGGTGACGACTGCTGCAGAAGCTGAAACTACTGATGTATATTCGTCTGATGATGAACCACTAATTAATTATGCGATTACCATTTTCATACTTTATTTGTTTAATGAAATTAGTGATCGTTTTTCTTACACTAATGTATTCTTTTCTAAATAAAAAAAAGTACAGCAGCAATATATTCTTATTATTTATCAGTTTTTTTTGCTTTTTACATTAGCAAAAATATAAACAAGCATTACAAAATAAATATCAAAACTTGATATATATCCGATATGATGATATTTATATCTAAATATCATATTTTCGAACCCTGTCAGAAAAACTTATTTAAGAATTTAGTTTCTTGTATTCCATATTTATTATTTTTTGAGAATTTAGATTTTATTTTGTTTTCGAAATTATCATTTTCTTTATATACAATATAAAACAAAAAAAAAACAGAATAACGTGGTGTGGTTTATTGAATACTTTAACTCTGGGCCTAACTTGCCACCTCCCTACATATACAAATGACAAATACAAAATATCTAGAACAAAATATAAGGATACAGATGCTGTATGACTAACAATTTATTTTTTATGTAGGTGTTGGTGTTATATTTTTAACAATATGTGGGGTTTCAGTACCAAAATGTTCAGAATTGAACAAATGATATATTTTTGCAATAAATTTTAATATTCAGAACAAAAAATAAATTCCAGAAATATTACATCACTCAATTTATTTTGAAAAATTCAAGATGGCGTGGATAACTTTATAGGCATTATTTTATTCTATTTTTTCTAAATTTGAAGATGTTTAGTTCTTTAAAGCAATGACGAAATAAGGGCACAAAGATAAGAATTGTCAAATGTTGAGTAAAAACTAACCAAATTAATGTAATTTTGTTACCTCTTTCTGTAAATGCTCCTTCCGGCCTGTCTTGAATCCTTTGGAATAATTCTCCACCTTCCATGCTAGAATCAAAATGTTTTATTAACAAAGCAGAATTAGGGTCAGGTGACATATAGGTTGTGTCAAATTTGCAAATTTTCTTTTTTTCACTAGTGTAGTTTAAGCCAAAAAATCGAAGGATCCCTCACATTTGAGTCGAAAAAAAGCCTGCACAGTTCGAGTTTTGAGGTTAAGTTAACTTGGAACAGCGAACTTCCACTAAGTACTAATTTCCCGAGTGTACCAGAAAATCCTGTAATCCTCTAATTTGTCCAATAGCAGGCGGTAAAAACCGATTGTTTTTTTTTTGTTTGTCCAGGTATAACTGTTTATGCACTGTAGTGTATCATTCTAACTGCATTATTCTTAAGTTCCCAGTCTAGCCTATTTTTGAATGCGTTGACACTTTCGGCTGTCACTGTTTGTTCTTCCGCACTGGAAGAACAAACATGAATTCCATAAACAACCCGGTTGCTTATAGTTTTTTTAGGAAGCTTTGCTGCCTTTTCTTTTTCGAGTTTCATGGAGTGCCCAACAAGATTGTTTTGGTTTTGTATGAAGATCTGTCTGATGTTGCAATTATAGTAGTCACTAGTGATTGTGTATGTTTCAATCAAGTCTCATCTATGTCTCCTCTCCCTCAAAGTTGTTAGTTTTAGTCTTGTCAATCTTTCTGTGTATGGAAGGTCTCGTAACTCTGGTGGTATTTATGTAAATCTTCTTTGTATTTTTTCTAAAACCTCTATGTCTTTGACATAATATGGATTCCAAACTGAGAAAGCATACTCAAGCTTTGGTCGAATATAACTTTTGTATAGTTTGCCTATCATTTCTATTGAGTGGTCTTTAAATGCTTGTTTAATGAGGTATACAAATGAATTGGCTTTTTTGGCAATCTTCAGAATGTGGTTTTCCCATTTTAAGTCTGAGGTTATCATGACTCCCAGATTGTTTTGTTCTGTTACAGTTGTCAATATCTGATTGTTCACTTTATATTCTTCATTTGGATTGTTTGGACCAATTCTCAAGACTGTACATTTGGATTAATTCAACTTCATTCCCCAGTGTAAAGACCATTTTTCAACAGTCTCAGGTCAGCCCTTAGCTGCCCTACATGCTCTTACGGATTTGTATAGAGTTTCCCATCATCTGCAAAGTTCTTCATATTAGTTTCAATGAGATTCGGAAGATCAAACAAATATGATGTAAAGATCATTGGGCCCATGACTGAATCTTGCACAACTCCACTACTCACAAGGTGATCATTCGACAACAAACCATTTACTCTCACTTGATAAAATCTCTCATACAGCAGGTCTTCTATTAGTGTTAAGAGTTGGCCTCTCACTCTAAAATGATCCAACTTACTGAGAAGTAGATTATGCGGGACTTTGTCAAATGCCTTCTCATAATCTAGATATATTATGTCTGTGGGCTGGTATTTGTCATAGTTGTCTGTCCAATCTTGAAGACATTCTAACAAATTAGTTGTTGTAGAACGTTTTGAGAGAAATCCATGTGGTGAGGGTGGTATGAGATTTTCTTCGAAGAAAAATGATGCCACAATAATCTTTCCATGCATTTTAGTGGATTGCATGTCAAACTAATAGGCCTATAGTTTTGTTGCTTGTGACGGTCGCCCTTTTTGAATAGTGGAGTGACTATCGATTTTTCCACTGCTGAGGAATTTTTCCAAGGGTTAGACACTCCTGCATAGCTTCAGATAGCCCCAACTAACCCAAACTAACCCAAACTAATTGACTCACTACAATTCTGCAATACAATTGTAGGTATCTCATCAGAGCCTGGACTGGAGTCTTTTTTCATACACTTAAGGGCTTGTTTGACTTTTTCCTCATTGAAGATTATTGACTCAAGCATTCAACCCTTGTATAATCTGGCAAAACAGGGAGAGTAAGGTTTTTCTGAGAGAAGGACTGATCAAACTTTTCAATTTTCTTCTGTTCTGTTGCCTCTGTATTTATCCCACAACTTTCTTGTTTTGTTGATTTATCTGAATATTTTCTGGTTTATCCATGGCTTCTGTTGGTTTACTCGTACTGACCTCAATGGTATGTGTTCATGTACAGCACTCTTCAAAGTTCTCTCAAAGCTCTCATATTTAGACACATTTAAGCTTTCAGGTTGTTGTCTCATAAAGTCATTCATTTTGTTGTAGTCTGCAGTGTAGACGTTTCTTCTCTGGACTTTATGAGTTGGCTTTGGTGGAAGTTTAAGCTGTGTTTTGGCAGTAATAATAACATGATCGCTGCGGCCGATAGGAGCTTTTGATCTTAGTTCATAGACGCTCTTTGTGTCACTGCAAAGAAACAAATCTAGCAGAGAACTCTAATTGTTCCAGAAACGAGTTGGAAAATTTATTATTTGAGTTGCACCTGATTCTTGGTACATATCCATGAAGTCTTGATTTTTCTTATCTAGTGGGGAAACTGTGAGGTTGTCCCAATTTATGTTAGGGTAGTTGAAATCTCCGATTATAAAATAAATACATTTTAGCAACCGACGTAGAGTGCCTGGTTCAGGGGTGCCAAAAGTTGCAAATTTTCGTGTTGTGGGAAGGCAATGCATGCAGTCAAGTAAATATAATACATTTGATTTGTGCATATTTCATTTAGTAATTTTCGAGTTAATTTTTTAACACTCTACTAGTAATATTTCACTTCGCGCATGACCCTTCGCTAAACTAAACAACACTAATTCAACGCATGTCCAAAATATCTAAAAAAAATGTGTCAGTTGAAAATGCAAATATTTTTTTCTTGATTTTCGGCGTGCCTTGGGTTAGTTTTGTTTCTTTGCGCCCCCGAAGCGAGTAAAGCGAGCAGAGGGCCATGCATGAAGTAAAAATTAGACATTTTTAAATAGTAAACAAACACTGCAGTACAAACACCACTTTCATTTCATGCATTGCCCTTTGCTCACTCCGGGAGCAAAATGAACAGAAACTAACCCAAATTAGTGTAAGAAATAATTCAGTTCTTTGGGTAATTTTTGTTGGTTGCACCCCTGGAGAGAGCGAAGCTTGTGGAAGGCCATGTATGAATTGAAATAGTTCACAAATATATACTTACCTACAAGAGAATAGTGCAATCCAATGAGTGTCCCTATATTTTTCTTTTATTTAGGTGAATGAATACAAATGCACACTGATTTTAGGAATGGATTAGAGTAGACACTCATTGTGCACCATTTTTGTAACAAAACTACAGTAAACGTCCTTCTTAAAAATGTCAGTTTTGGCTAGTGTGACAAGGAGCATATTTACAAGTAAATTTAAATTAATTAGGCTATAAGTCACTTTGAGTTAGGACTGGGACAAAACGGAGGTCTCTCGATCTACGCAAATGTCTCCCTGTTAATATTTTCACCCGTGAATTGATTTTCAGGTGGGTATATTTCTAGTGCTTTTGTGAAGTGATGCTGGAAATTTGTGTCAAAACTCGAACCTTTTTGGGGCTTTTTTTTTATTCAGATGTGGTGGATCCTTCAATTTTATTTGACTTAAACTACTTCTAATGAAACAAGACAATTTGCAAAAACCACACAACTTTTATGTCACCAGACCCTAGAATCATTTTGAAGCCGGTTTTTTTCTGAAATTTAGGGTATTTTATTAACTTTTTCAACAAAAAGCTTGTTCAATACACACAAATCATATAGAAATATAATGCATATAAATAAAATTTTCATTGCCATTTTGAGTAGGCCACCTAACGAAGAAATAAACTGCTTATTTGCTATGGATTGTTTAACTTGAAATAGTCAAAATTTAGAAAAAAATATGGTTAATGTAAAATTCAAAATTACATTATGAGTTGATCCTCATGCCATGCACTACCTCAATTTGTATAAAAATATATAGATATAGCAATGGGTTTTTATAACTTTTCTGAACATTTTGATAAGATCTTTGAAGATAGCGCTAATTGATGCAAAATAGAAAATCTGTATCATAATCTATAAGTAAATTATTTGTCAGTTGCTTCAAAAGTGTTTCAAAAATTAATGTACACTAAATTCATAATTGATGTTTTGTTGAATAACCTTTCAATGGTTTTAGATCAAATTTTTAAAGAATTATGAAAATTATAATTTCTAATATTGAATTAGTTTTATGTTTTGAAGTTCATTATAACATCATACCTATTTTTAATATTGGTTATGTTAGAACTTGTAAATGTGGAAAAAAGAAAAACAAGTTCTCACAATTAATATATAAATTGGGTAGGAAATAAACAGTATTATTGAAGTATACATATATATAATATAAATATCAATTTACAGGCTTACCATTCCATAACAACCAAAAGACAGGTGTTGTTATGATACTTATTTTCATAGACATCAATAATATTTACAATATGACGACATCCACTGGCTCTCCAATGTAAAGTCACTTCTCTTTTGGCTTTTTCACTTTCGACCAAGATCTAAAAGCAATGACATAACCTTAAATATATTTTGTTGATGTATAGACCTAATCGTAGCTACTTAAATCTTCAACAACCAACAAGTTACATTTATTACTAAATCCAAGTTTGCACTATACAATGTGATCATACCTTTAAAGCAAATTTTTCTCGGGTTTTTTTGTTGAAACATTCAACCACTTTTCCATTGATTCCAAGACCCAGTACTTGTTTGGTAATTTCATAGTCCTCAGTGATTGGGGTCTTTTTTGGAACATTTCTAATGAAATTTATGGGGTTCATTTCCGATTTCACAACTTGTGTATTACTATTTGGGTGATGACTAAATATGTATCTTTGTTTGGCCCAACTGAAAAAATTCTTCATCATCAAAACAAAAAATAAGACAAAAAAATGTTAATTACCGAATTAGCTGTTTTTAGCCTTGAATAATGAAGATGATACGGAAAATTTATAGAATTTAAGTACCTGTTAGAAAGGACTTCCTGGAAAGACGTTGTGTAGATATATCAAACAAAAATCTTTCACTTCTTTTCAGACGTACACGATGCATAGAATTTGTGTACTTTTGCTTTTAAATACTTTTAATTTTGTAGCGAACGGGACGTAATTTTTGTTCCAAAAACAATTTTGGTTCGTCTTTTCACTTTTCAGTTTTGCTACACAAACCAAAAACCAAGTTCGATTTTACTTTTTTGACGACCCGGATCTCGGATTTAAATATTAAGGGTACCTATCATGTGATATGGTATTTCTTTTCATGAGCTCAATCACGTGCCTATGTTTGATGTCATCTAAAAGGGAATTCGGAATATTCGGATATCAATTATTTGACAATTAGACAGTGACCTTCAAGTTGTAACTTTATTACTTACCGATAGATGATGCTAGGTAGAGTTTTTGAGTCAATGGTAATTATGTCTAGGGGCTGACCCGTAACTCTGAGCACGATTGCACAATAAACTATTTCTATGTATTACGCAATACTACTACAACCTAACCAGTCGTTTGTACGTGCCCTGATGGTCTAGATGTCTGCATGGTTGGCCTTCACTTCGGCGACCCGGGTTCAAACCCCGTCTGTTTTTTTAAGGTTATATTTCTAAACAGTTTTTTTCTTGATTTCGGGTATGTCTTGGGTTAACATCTGGTTAGTTTCCTTTTCGTGAGCCCCGTAGGGAGCGAAGCGAGTTAAGGGCCATGCGAAAAGTGAACCCACATTACTCTGCTCAGAGTTATGGGTCAGCCCCTAGAAATAAGTGTCAATGGTTGCGTTAGTCGAGAACACGGTCACTTTCCTGATAACTTAGTTGCAACAGACGCAAGGGGAAAGCCGTGACGTCAGTTGTTGAAACCGATCGGAAGTAGACAGTGTTTAGTTTAATTTTTAATTTGTATTTATTTTGCTTCGCATCTGCTTTTTTGGTTAATTTTCTGTTCTTAAGGATTATTTTTTAAGAGTTTTCAATAAGCATTTTGTGTAGGCGTGTTGTAGTGTAGTGGACTAAGTTTTGAGAAATAGTTATTTCGGTTTGGAAAACCTTTTTATGGGGTTAGAGCACTTTTACAGCCTTTTTTCAAATATCCTTTTGACGGTTTCAATGAAAATCGGTGGTATTATTTGTAGGGCTTATTTATCCCCGACTAGATTTAAATTCTTAAGTCCAATGGCTTCTCTGAGGGCACCTTAACCAATATTGTTGTAAAATAATACGCCACTGATTTCTTTTACAATTTTTATATTTTTTCGGATTAAGCCACTACAAATCAAAAACATTTGTCACTTGATTTTTTTTCGTATAGTGCTTCGTTTTCGAAAAAAAAACTTTTGATTGCATGGCCTTATATATTATTAAACAATATATAATATAAAAACTACCATAATGGCAAGAACTGGGGTGTATCCATAGATAATATAGGTATATATATATATATATATATATTTAATACTATTTTATAGATATACCTAGCAATCAGATAACTCCCATTCTCATCACTTTTCTTAAAGGAACTTTAGGCGGCCCTCTAAAGTGTTTTTTTTTCAACGTAACACTCTGTATATTATTGGTATTTAAAAAGATCTTTTCTTTATAATCATAAATATATACGGGTTTATATCTCATTGAAAAATAGCCAAGCAAATCGAAAAAATCGAGCCATCTCTATGTTCTCGCATGTGTATCAAGTTTCTCAATGTTCAAAGCACCAAAACACAACTATCAATTTGATTAATCACTTTAAACACTTATTGTTAAATTAATCAGTGTTTTGAATATGTTAATGTCAGTATGGTATTAATATATATGCGTGATATTCAAAACTCTGACTAATTTAGCAGTTACTAATCGGAGTTCAAAGTAGGTACCTAGTGGTCCTTAATATGCAAACGCCAAATTTCAATTCGGTTTTAAAAAAATATATGTACGATCGCTTTATTAACTGTGTTTTTACTAGGCGTTTAGTTAATAATATAAACGATAGCGCATCATTGTAACCAGTAACATGTGGCTTCGCATTCATAATTTTTGGGAAGAGTCGGACATACAAAACAACTACCTTTGTTGCGGCAAAAATACCGTTTTTTTTTCTTAAATAATAAATTTCTCAAAATAAAATTTGAAGTTCAAGCAATCTGTAGGACTATAATTTTTTTTTAATTGATAGGTTTAGGCATTTCCCTAATTTTTCGGGCCTTAAACTAGACAGAAATTTATTGTCCCCCATCAAAGGTATATAATATACTTTTAACTATTTGACAAAATAACCTGAGAAACAGTGAACAATAATCTAGTATTAAAAAAAAACAAACCAAACATATTACAAAATTATTATTATTATTAAAATGATATTCGATAAAATAAATATACATACGTAAACAAATCATTAGGTACATTAACAAAATGAACATGAACGTAAATATTTGCAAGAATTCCAATATTCTTCAAATGAATGCTAAAAATAAAACAAAAAGTAAATCAACACAACCGTTCACAGTTATCCTGGGATATACAGAGATCAACTATTAAAAATGCAATTAAAACTATAAAAATGCATGCATATTTACAAATAAGCGTATTGTACATGTTGCAGACTATAGCAAATAAAAAACAGCAGTCTAGCATTGGTTTTAGAATTGTGCTTTTACCAAGTGTTCAAAAGTATACCTAACAAGGTAAATTATCAGCCCTTTTTTGATCAGTTTAGAACTTCTGGTATTTTCTATTCTACATGCATAAAACTCTATATTTGTTCCAATTTATAAGTCTTGGTGCATGCAACTTTTTCTGATATTTGATACCAAATAAAGATATTTTAAATAGTCATTAATAAAAGAGGTATATATTTCTGTTGTTTTCTTTTGTTGTCATACATTAAATAGCCTACGTATCTAAAGATCACTCAAATACAAATATATCTTAAACAGTAACAAGCAGATGCATAATACAATACGTTAACATAAAAAGAACAAAATAATCTCTAAAACTTATAAAAATATAGTTATTTATCTACTACAACAGAGTATTACCCACAATACCGAAACAGATTTTTTGCACTCGACGCGCGATTTGCTAACTATGTTAGCATTATAATGAGATGATTAAAACTAAAGTAACAACTAACAATCTACCTAACTCTATCTTATACTAACAGTTTCCTTAATTAAGCGAAATAGAAAGGAACCAATCCTGAGATCCTACTAGTCACGCTCGATCAACCAATACAATTGTCTATACGGAATAGGTCCTCTATGTCTATTTAAACTATTCTTACATTTAATCATTTCCATACTTCCGTACGCGTCTAATAATCTGTTATCAATCCAAGACGTATGTGTCCAATAATGTCCTATCAGATATATTATGAATTAATTTTAAAATTTTAATTGTTATTCTAGGATTATTTTCAAAACCGTGCTCGACAACACTTGATTTTTCTGTACTACCATACTTTAAACGAGCGATGTGTTCTTTGATTCCCATTTGTATAGATCTTCTAGTTTGCCCAACATATTTTTGGTTACAGTCATGCATCCAGTTTCATAAATTCCACTTTTTTCCCATATTTCAATTTTGTCCTTTGGACGACCCAACAATTTCTTAACGTTAAACTGAGTTTGGTATGCTAATTTTAATCCTACGTCCTTTAAAACTTTTTGAAATCCCCGATCTCTAGTATACTGAGGATGGTATCGAGACATATTTTGTATTTTCAACCTGATTAGCGAAGTACAATCACGAATGTCCGCAAACGCATGCCTATTAACTAATCTATCTATTAAATTAGTATTGAAACCATTAACTTTCGCTATATTCTTAATTATCTTGTTTTCATTATTAAATTTTTTTTTACTGAGAGAAAAATTAACCATACTGTGTACTAAGAAATGAAAAGTGGCCATTTTGTGTTGGTCGCAGTGAAAGGAGTCATTAGGAATATATCGGTTAGTGGCAGTATTTTTCCCACTTCTTTCGTTAATCAGAATGAAAATACAAACAATACGTCTCGATACCATATTCGCTAAGTGCGTTACACGACGCGACATCTGGTGGTACAAATGTGGCGAATTTCTTAGATACGTAACACGTCAAGTACATGGGAAACGAATGAAAATTCAAGAAAGATTGTTGATTTTTGTGCAATATAATTAGTTCTGCAGATAGTACGTTGTCATATGAGAATATTTATCGATTCGACTGAAAAAAGGTAAGTTCGATATTCAATTTTGTGTGTATTCAGCATAATACTAAAACTTTGTATGTTATGAAAGCGTAAACATGCGAATATCATAATAATAATAATAATAATAATAATAATAATAATAATAATAGCATTGCGAAATTGATACGATTAAAAATTGGAATCATGAAATTTTACTGAAATTACCTTAGAATGAATGAAGACGAACTGAATACTTTTGTTTTCTTACGGCGCCGCGGCGTCAATCCACTTTCTTCTTTGAGCCAATTTATGTTTAGCTGTTGGAAAACAGTAAAATTTATACTCACAATTTTTCGAATTATTCGCACAATTTTTGACACAGCATCTAAGATTCTAAGATAACCACCCATTATATCAAAGATTTCGATGTATTCCACGTGTATATTTGTCTTTCTTTTGTTACGCTTGATAGGAAACAGTTAGTATAAAATAAAGCTAGGTAGACTGTTAGTTTAGTTTCAATCATCTCCTGATGAACATGGCTAGCAAATCGCGCGTCGAGTGAAAAAGATCTGTTCCAGTATTGTTGTAGTGCATTTTGCCGAAAGTTCCAAACCCCAACTTAGTTATTTATTTAATATCAAAAATATCAATTTATGTGACGGACTTATTGGAAGATAAACCACATCTTCTTCAAAAATATTTCTCTTTACATTACTTACTTCAATAACGTTACAAGCCACAGTAATTTCTAATAGATTACGCCTCTATATATTTAAAAGTAACTTATTGTATGCAGCTTTCAATCATTCGTTCTTGGTCACATCAAAATGGCGATTGATTCAAAACCTGCATCCAATTTCAAAGCCGATGGAGATTTCCCGAAAATTCTACTTTTGTGGTTTATCATGATCTAACAATAAGCCTTTCGTTTATAGTATTATACGAATACAACACAACACTAACAACAACAAACAGAAGGAAGATAACTACAATCACCGGTAAAGGTATTGCACCCCTCATCTATCTGAGTCTTGGAATGTAATAGATATAATATTTCTGTACCGGGTAGTTTGAAGAGTTATCCAACGAATTGTCACAAATAAATTGTACTATACTACTGGTTTTAACATTAATTTAAATTAACATCTTGTAAGGCATAAGGGATAAAACTAAATGAAAACATTTGCAAAAACGACAAGAAACAGATCAATATTATGTGAATAAAACCTAATGTTGCCACCTCTACTTCCAATTAAGGTATATACTAACGCGTCAATTTCAATTATGAGGTTATTAATTGTGTCTTAGGTTAAATAGGTTCATTCTTCTTGAGCGGCGATTTTGAGCTGCTGGCGGTTTCTTTCTTTGATTTAGGGCTCTCTTAAGATAAAACCAAAGGTGTTCTATTGGATTAATGTCTGGGACAATGGTGGCGTGGCCAGTCCTAACGTGTAATACCACCCTCATCTAGGATATCTTGGACAATCCTGGATCTGTGAGGGCGGCATTATCATCCATAAGGATAAATTGGGGCAGATATGTTGTCTTAGTGGATAAATTATTGACCTTATAACAATTTACACAAAAATGAGCTTTCTTTGTTTGTGGTACTGGTACTAAGTCTAACCGTTTTTGACATATTTCGAATTTTATGTCAAAAATGACGTTTGCACGTCTAACTATAACTATCAATTTCTCCTATTGAAAGCCTTTATTTAATTGGAGTTGGTTTCCTTGCAGAAGGGGATCAGCAGTCTGTGTTGACATTTTTATAATAAATAAATAACTACTGGGTGATCAAAAACCAAGATTTAAAATTTAAATGAAAAATCGTTAAAAGTCTTTTTTTCAAATGGAAACCCCCAATTTTTATAGTTTTATCTTATTTAACATTAAAAATAAGGGCGACTTTCTATAAAATTGTCTATTCCAAAACTTGTAGTGTTTGAAATATTGGCATTATAACATTTTTCTATTGTAAAAATGCTATACGACTTTCAAGTTTTGTTATTAGTTGGCCATGACGGCGAGATGTGGCAAAAAAAACAATCGGGCACTACAGAAATGACACTATTTCTTGTCGTCTGGCAATACACCTACTTTTTACCCCAGCCGGGACGAATAAGTTATTAATCTTTTGTCGGGCGCAGCTGTTCTAGCAGATACAAAGACAACAGTTTTTATTTTGCATCGTGTATGGTAACCTATAGTGTTAAAATCCCCACCGCATAGATCCCCCTTCTACAAGGACTAATCCAACTCCAAATAAATAATAAAGGATTTAAATAGGAGAAATTGATAGCTATATTTACACCTGCAGACGTCATTTTTGACATAAAATTCAAAATATGTCGAAAACAGTCCACGAAAATACGATCACCCTGTATATATAAAAATATAATATTTTAAAAGCTTAAGTAAATCCAAACAACTTTTGTATTAAACTTTTTTTGGTACACCCCGTAGATTCTGAGATAAGGTGTCATCCCATAATAAACGGGCCACCCTGTACTATAATGTCTTCCCAAAACATTTAGAAACCTCCTTGATATGGAGTAACTACACGAGCTGTACTTAACCGATTTTATTTTTCTCGCTCCCTCCAAGCCCTCTTCTGATTATCATCACCGAGTAATCCAATTCTGGTCTCAGTGGTCTCATCGGTAAATGTTACAAACCGTCACTGCGCTAATTATTATCGTTTTAGCGTTCTTAAGCCCATGACAATTGCCTACGCTTGTGTGTCAAATCTAGTCATGGAACGTTATAAAGCAGCAGCAGTCTCCTAGACATATTAACTCATGACATGTATGATGAAATTGAAATTGCAGCTCTCAGGCTGGTGCTAAGCGATTTATCCTAGTATACTGATTACTCTAAGACGTGAAGCAACATCACCAGTTTCTTCAAATCGCTGTATTGTACGACTAAAAGGGGGACCGTACAATATTTAAATGATCGGAAATTTGATGCCTTGAAAGAGGTCCCTGGTACAGAGCGCTCCATTAAAAACAGAAATTTCAGCTTCAGGAAAATAACATTTTCAATATGAATGATATACATTGACAGATGTGTTTCTATAGAAATTAAAACAACTCTCGATATTTTGCTCTTGGTTTTAAATACTGCATTGCAACAAAGGCGGGCATTATGATATCCACTGGATTTGACTTTGGGATTATCTTAAGAGAGCCATAAATAAAAAAAAAATAACCCCCTTAGAAACCCCCAGCAGCTCATAATTGCTGTTCAAGGAGAATGGACCAATTTAACCTAAGATACAATTATTAATAACCTCATAACTGAAATTGACGCGTTGGTGACTTAATTGGAAGTAGATGTACTAGATATTAGCGTTGACAGAAAGTCAACGATATTAGTCACATAATATTGATTCGTTTCTTGTCGTTTTGTAAATGTTTTCATTTATTTTTCTCCCTTTATCTGTATGTCTACCATAATGTTATTAAAAAAAAATGTTAAAGCCAGTAGTAGGTATATTTATGATAATTCGTTAAAGAACTCTTCAAACTACCCGTACAGAAATATTAAATCTTTATTCTTCGCATGCTTAAAGTTCTCAGCCCAATATCGTACGTCTTGTTTATTAAATGATCACTTCTGTTCTATTTTTAAGCTAGTTTCGCACGACTGCTGTTCGGTCAGATTAAAGCTGATTTTCACATGACGATCGTGCACCGACTGTGCACCTACCGTGCCGTTTTTATTTTATATCAACAAATTGTATGTTTCATATGAAACGCACTGAAGCCCATTTTTACATTTACACATAAAGGGCTGTGCTACGACCGTGTTGCGACGGTCGGCGGACGATCGTAACATAGCACGGCTCGTATATGAAAATCACCCTTTATTGGTCAATAACTGTTGGCAATTTCAGAAATACCACCTAAAATAACCTGACTTTTCAAGTTTAACGTTGATAGCTTTTGCCGACACAGTTTACTTCTCCTAAGCGTTTTGGTTTTCCGAGCATTTTACGCTTTATGACAATACTAACTGGCAGAACGAAAGCAGATGAAATATAACTAATATATATCCAAATTTCACTAATAAATTAGAACAAGTTCTGCTTAATTTAATGACGAATAAATGTATAAATAAATTGTCCAAAGAGTTGCAACTTTGCATAGGAAAAAATAAAATTAGCAACAAATTGTTCAATTTACACAGATGTTTTTCAGTCAGAAACAAGTAAAAACAGTAATATTTGATATAAGAATAAAATTTAATATAGGAACTCACTGTAAACCCTCTCAAGTATTTTTGTAATAATTGGTTTTATCAAAAGGGCATGTTCATACATCAGACACATTTAGATACAGCGTTATCTGAAATAGAAATTGCGCTTGTGATATATATCACGCAAATGCTTCTTTAGAAGAAGACAGAAAAATCCCTTTCGATATTAGAGTCAGTTTTAAAAAAACCTCAGAACGAGAAAATGTATGGCGGAGTAAATCTTGAATAAACATTTTATCTTGTTGCTTGATATATCGAGTGTTTTCCTTACTAAAAGATATTGGAAAATGTACCATCTTGGTATCCAATATTTTTATAGTTTCTTCAATTTACGATTGCCAGAAACTTAGAAAACCTTTCAAACACTGAGCATATGAAAGAACGAAATCAATATAAACCTGTAAAAGTGCTAACTAGTAAAAAAATTATAATGAAGTCAAGCTAAAAATCAAGCCGAATGGTCTAATAATTCGTGCACGAAACTTCGTATTTACAAAGCGCCTCAACTTTCTCTATCAGGCAATAAGGAAGTTATTCTAAGGTCACCGTTTCAGTCTCTCTACAAGAAAAAAGAAAAATTAAAATAATACCGGGGAAGCTTGTTAAATAACCTCTTAACCATAGTTTTTTTTTAAATAACTATGAAGGCAATAAATAGACTATATATAATATGGCAATGTATAATAATGAAATTGGCGTAAATACTAATATACCATATTTAAAAATTCCCATAACTCACTTTCAAAAGCCTCAAACACTGTCGAAATTGAAGCAAAATAGTAAATATTCTTTTAAACGCTCAATATTTAGACATTTAGAGACTTTGTATTTTCGTTGGTAACTAAGTAATTTTAAGGGAAGTAAACTGACCATCATATGAAACGAGAAGTCCAAACTTACCTAGATCTCAGAAACAGTTCCACCAATTTTGATATACATTACAAATTTTGCAAGACCACTTTATATTTTTTGTAAATCTGCTTTCATTATCTAATATTATATAAATATATTATTTCGGAAGGAAACCGATATGTCAGTGGGGTGTATAGGTAATGTTGGGGAAACACCCCAACATGTCTATTAACTTATCGTTTTTCACCATATAGTTTGGTGATAACAACACTACGTATGTTCATAGTATGATTGCCCCATAATTAAAACCCAAATAGATTTATTTCACCACAGGTAAACAGAAATTGGTGCATTTCGAATTTCGCGTTTCAATTACTCCTTAGTCCGAACCTGGATTGTCGGAAGAATAGATTTCATTATATGAAACAATCGCTGGAAAGGAAGGAAAACGTTATTAATTGTTCTCAACTTAATATATATTTATCTCCGTCATGTTTTGTAAACAACAGTATGTCAAGTAAAGAAAGAACATGCTTCTACCCTCTCAAATGCATTCGCGTCCACGCAATTCCCGCTTTGTTCTCCATATCCGCGCCGGTAGGAAAAATTAGATTTTAGTACCTTACAGACACTCAATCGTGAAGCATCGGTCCAGTCACCGCTCTGCTTGACTTTGGCCAAAGACAATCATACTACGAATAGACAATCCATCCTTATGGGCGCACGTGAAACGGCTTGGAGACATCAATGCGATCAAAATATTTTACTTCGCAACGGTAACCCTCGGACGATTCGTGCAATTCATGCGTCACATTGCCAGTATTACCTATATTGCGAGGTGCGACAGGATTACGCGACGGCACGCTCCGTTTTGTTGTCGAGCCGGGAACACGAGGGCACGCTGGCAACACCGCTCATCGGTCAAGTCGAGTGTCGCTTGGAAATCCTCGATGGATCCCAACTCGCTTGCAGTTGGGATCCTTTTCGGGGGCGTTTTATTTTACATTGGATGGAATGTCTATTCGTAGTATGATTGTCTTTGCTTTGGCGCAAAAACATCATCCTTTGTCGCTGCCCTATTTGACGCCAAGATATTTACTTAGTTTTGTCAAAATGTAATTTTAGTTAGTGAAGAAATTACTTCTGTGTTGTGTGCAGTAGAATCGTTCACTCGTAAAGTATCTACCTAGTCGTAGCTTTGGTTGGCGCCAAGATATTGGGCCATTTTGTCATTTTGTTTGCATAGATATTTAGAAAATATCTGCTGTACTCTGTTCTCCTTGTCCAAGCGTGGATAAGGAACTCTTTTGGGCGTTTTTACGCATTTTCCCAAAACAGAAACGCTGTAGCGTCCCTCCTGTTGATGAAGATTGAAAAAGGTAATATGGCGGTTGGAGAATTGTAGTTAGACAAATCTGTTCCTGTACTCGAGAGTCTTATATCCCTGGAGAGAAAATTGCAGAAGCAAAGTAACAAGGTATTTTGTGGGAACGGAAAGGCAGTTGGTTGAATTAAAAGACCGTTGATTAAATTCAGTAAAGCAAGAAGTTGATGTTAAATTAAATAATCAAGAAGTTTTGTTAGATATTTACTAGTAGTTAATCTAATGTACAGTATTTAGTTTTATGTGTGAAAGGATGAATGCTTGAAAGTAGTCAGAAAAACCATTTTATACACTGATCATATTTAATGCAAATTTAAACTGGCATTATTAAAGTACGTAATACCTAAAATACATGTTTCAATTCACACCCTATGAATACAATCCTACCAACCTATTTAAATACAGTTCGCTAATTAAACTGGTCAATTATAAAATAACCACCCTCGCCTTTGCGGTCATAAATGATTTAAAAATTAATTGTTTATACAGGTAAGCAGTTAAGATATTTAAATTAATAAAATACTAAACATCATTTTAACAAGTGTTTATTATGGATAAACGAATAATGAAAAATGGAATTTCTTTAATGTCTATATCGCGGACCTAAAAAGGACCTTTTTTGCACTAATTCTTCACCTCACAATTGCGTGTTGAAGAAGCGTTCTGAGTTTTCGGTCGTAGTGTCGTCATTGGTATCTCTCTCATACCGTCAAATTTACACATTCTTTTTCTTCCTTTATTTCGTGCTCTATACATTCACTGTATAGAGCCTCCTCACCAAGCAGCTGCACATAGCTTATTTTGCATGCATTTATTCCCTCTTTTGCATCTCACTCTTTTATATTTTAGAGCAAATATATAATATACCAGACAATATTAGCAATTAAGAGTGTTTTTTCAATAGAAGTACATGTATCTGATGAATACATTGGAACTAGTGACTAAAATGAATAGGAATCCAATATAGTTATAGAAACTTTACTGACGTGGAAATAAGTTTATAGATAAGGGGGGTAAGATGAGATAAGTTATGAGTTAAAAAGATCAAAATCAACTATATATACTTTTTAGAATAAATAATGATTTCAGCTGGAAATATAGATGCAACCAATGCAAAACATACAATGATGGAAATTGACCAGTGTAAATACAACTGGCAAATTACTCAGATATATTCAGTTGAAACAGATGTATGTAGATATAATAAAAACCCAAAAAAATTCTATATTTCTTCCCAATTTACTAGGTATTTTAATATGTAACACATAATCTTATTAATTATCTAATGAAAACAGATACCAATATGGCACATTGCACATTGACACCTAACGAGAAGATTTATAGTAAAAATTACAATAAAATAAAACCTATAATATGTGTTGCATCAGCCGTAGAGAGAAACAAAGCTATGCTAAGCTTGAAGGCGAGGAGAAAGATACACTGAGAGTTAACGAAATTGGTGGTCAGAATTAATTATGGCGTAAACCCATGACGTCTCTCATTGTTTATTGTTATATCTTTGTTAATTTACAAGCAAAAAATATGGGGTTTGCTCAATTATTTTGCCATTTAAGAGGGCGCCGAATTCTTGTTTTTTAAACGATTTTAACTTTTAAAAAATGGGAGTGGCACTCCCAAAATTTTCCGCCTTCGTCGGGTTAGCTTCCGGCGAGCCTTTTCGAGCGGGCACAGAAAGTCCTTTTCACCACCTTTGCAGACTCCCACTTTATAAACTGACGAGTCGGCACTGCAACTGGCCCTTCAGCTAGCAAAATTCAAGATACAAATGCATCTGAAAAAACAATACTGAGGAATCGGATAACTTTGAGGAAGATGATCCGAATTTTGTTACAGGTTTAGAAGTAAACATGTGATGGATTCAGCGAAGGAAAAAAATCCAAGACGAAGATGTTCCATAAAATACGATGTTAATAAAATACATTGCAGTCAAATAAAAACGGCTTAAATATGGAATAAAATAAAAATGGAAAGTGTAGGTAAATTGGTTAAAGAGCCAAGATCACAGTATCACAGAAAGAGATTTGTTACTGTAAATTAAGTGCAAGTGAGAAATCACTCTTGAAATGCAGACTGTTGAATAGTTGAATGTATATGACAGAAAAAAAAATATTTTAAAGTATATGCACTTAGGCAGAAAAGAGGATGTATGTAAAAAACCGAGATTTTGTCTATCGGTGGCCAGGTAGTCGCCTGAAAACCATTCAAAATGACGTTGATAAAATTCAAAATTTTCCATTACCATGGCAACGACGACCTCTTGCCTTTGACCTATCCTAGCTCTGTAACGGAGAGTCGTAAAAAAGAGAGACGTTTATTGTTGCAGATCGGAAACGGTTTTCTCTTAAAAATTAATTGAACTTGTCTGGAAAAAGATATCGGCATAGGATAGAAGTAACCTACCAAGCTACTTTTATATTTTTCAAAACTTCGAGGAGAAATCTTTTTTCTCGATTCAAACGGTCTCAAGAGTGTTTTTTTTTAGAATTTATCTTTTAATTTGTCGATTTTGCGTAACCCCTAAAAAATCTATCTCGAAAATGGTTAAACATAGAAAGTTGCAGTTTTCACCGATTGATAATGGACGAAAAGTAATAAATAAAAGTTGTTTATTAAAAAATGGACATGTTGAGAAAACTTTTGACAGATGTCACTTCTTTAACATGATATATGTTAAATTATACACTGACATTTGGGGTTCACGTTATTAGTAGGATTTTGTGTGTAAATTAAATAAGAACTAATGCAGTTAATGTGTTTAAACTTATTAATAATCATGAGATACTACAAATAATGATAATTAAATTACCAAAAATCTGCTAAAATCGTCTTTGCGCAATAGCTTCAGCTTCGAAATAGTCATCCGAATTTTGGAAAAAAGTTGGTGGCAAAATGAATATATAATGAACCGGTTTTGAAGGCTCTGTAACAATTTTTTGCAAAATTTGAGAAGCACATCAACCTCAGTGGAACTGTTTTAAGATACATACTTTTGAAATTGGCATATGTTTCTATAAATTATGTGTAACATTAACAATAATAATTGAAATCTCACCTCTCTTGATTCTGAATGTAATTTTCCAGTCTTTGTTTGTTATTTTTGTAGAAATGAACCAATCTTTTTAAGGAATGATCATAATCATTGCCTTTCTCATACTGCACATAATGTATCAGCTACAAAATAATAGTATTTTATCTTATAATTATTTTAATCCAAACTACATGCTAAGTGATTTTTAATTTATAAACATTTATATTGATGCAGTGCACCATGTGATATGATTTTGCATCTTATGGCCCTTTACCCATGCATATTATAAACCAATTTGATCCAAATTAATACTATAGTTTATAATTTTTTTTTCATTAGAAGCAGTTGCGAAGACACTATAAAATGATTTAAGAGACCAGTGCTGGCGTTCAGTCATTAAACTCTAATGTTTAATAGTTAGTTCAACAACAAAGAGTACGTTAAGAATTTGAATACTATTGAAATACCTATTCGAGTATCAAAAATATTTTTAATTTAGGAGCAGACACGAACAACGGATGTAGCATTTGAATAAACAAAAAGTAAATTATAAGTTATTTATAGACAATTTAACTATTCTGGTTATATTAGGGCTTGTTCTATATTTATGTAACATTTTGCAATAAATTTATTAAGTATTGAACATGAAATATACCTCAGGTTTGACATGATCAATCCAGCATACAACTGCATCAAACACAGCAAACAGATGGACCTTGAGACGTTCTTCATTTTGAACGAAGAATAACAAATCTAGTAATGAAATTGTGCATTGTTTAACATCGGCGTCGTATTCCTAAAACGGATAGAACCATTTTTTATTGCAGCAAATAAAACACTCGTATTTATATTTAACAGTTCTAATTTAAGGAAACGTAATTTTCGCAAAAAATGTGGCCATGTCAAATACTAAAAATGTGTAATCAAAAGCTAAATGGATGAGTAAATAACAAAATTGTATGGCTATCTTTCTTTAAAAAGTTTTCTTAAAGACACTGTTGATTTGCTAATAGTAATACATTAGTTACCTCTCACCCATCAAACCTTAGCTGCTATGAAATAATCAGAGCTAAATGGGGTTCACCCGTCATTTTGTCATATAAGTTAATATTGTAAACTAGAAATCGTATTCACGAAAAAAGAACACTCAGTCTAAAGTTTGAACTTGATACTTGATCTTGAAATATAAAATATTATACTTATTATCTAAACATGTTTTAAAAACAATCAGTAAACTTTCAACAAATTTAAAAGAACGTGCAACTCGAGTAAACGACAACTTGGTCATCTGGTTAGTAGTACCTCAACGGCAAACGCTTTCTGGTAACAAGTTCAAACCTTCCACACCTGGTCATCCGGTTAGTAGTACCTCAACGGCAAACGCTTTCTGGTAACAGGTTCAAACCTCCCTAAAGTTACGTCAGTGAAAAAGTAAAAAGTGAACCTAAATTAAAGTACTAAATTAAGCATACCGATATAAAATTAAACGAATTAACTCTCTTAAAAAACTAACATAAACTAAAAATACTTTCGAGGGAACCTAAAGTTGTTTCAAGTGAACCAAATAGGTTGAGTCCGGTCAGTCCTCATCGAATGGTCATGCGTTTTACGCTATTCTTGTAAATTATAATTGAACATGGTTATCAACATAAGTGCATACGTCAATTTATACTAAACCTGGGAACCAATATACGTACATTTGTTTCAAAGTTAGCGAGTCGTTATTATATACATCACCATCTGAGCTACTCAACCTGAAAGAGCAAAGAGGATCGCCGCAAGCAACTATACTCTGTGACACGTAATGGGAAGCGCCCAAAATCCTCTTTGACACGGGCGGAAACACCAAATTGCTCTTGACAATATACATTTATTATATTTATTCAAATAAGAATTGAATTATGTAATTTTCTACATTGCTCTCGGAAAGAGGATTAGAGCCTTAGTTTGGATTGATTTACAGAAATGGCATACTGAAATGTATAGAACGAAATGTTGCATTAATGAAGATCATTTGAAAATTAGTATACCTGTCTTTGGAGCAGTACCTGTAGAAGAATTGCTCCATATATTGTGGCACTCCATACAGAAGTTTGTAACGGAATATAAGTTTATTCCGCTCCACTAAATTATGTTTAATTATCAATGATTTTCGATGTTTAGTATATGAATCGCCATGACATCTATTCGTAAACGAGCTTATCTCATGTAGTTGGTTATTGGAAAGCTTGGCGCGCTGTTTAATGCCTACAATTTATGAATTTAATTTACTATAGATTGCTATATTTAGTATATATTGAGTATTTCCTTAGTTTGTCGCCGCGTGTCGTATAGCGGTAGTCACATTATTTAAATCATCCAATTAAAGCATCGAAAATCATAAGAGGATGAACGTCTTGAATTTTTAAAGCAAGGTCGTTTATCTTTGTGGCAACGTTTGACTGGGTAAGTGCTAGTTTTTGATATTGAAATATTTTATTCATCTTGCATATATTTTACTAATTTTTTCATTTTTTAAATACATAATTAATAATTGTTTCTGATTGGCTTAATAATATTCTGCTAAAGCAAGAATTTAGCATTTTTATATTACACTTTCGATTAACTTACAACTTCAATAATCTTAATTTTTTGTAGTGGCAATCGGGTTAAAATACCGATTTGTTGGTGGATAATTGCGTATCTCATTAGTCAAATTCATGTAATTTGATAATGGTTTAGTCCAAATTTACAGAGAACGAAATTATTTCATCGTTTAGCGGTCAAGCACATTGTTTTACGTATTTTCATTTAAATTGAACAGTATTATTTGGGGAATTCTCAGAGTGGATTTTATATATTCCTGCAAAGGTAGTAAATTGAATTTTTAGTAGAATTTCTCTGATTTTCCCTCACAGTATTGTTAGTCTTAATATTTTTTTCTTTTCAGGCTTATTTCATTAAAATTTCAGTTTATTTGTAACATCAAGCATATAATTATTAGCACTTACCCTGTCACGTTTCAACACTGATGTACCGACATTAATTTGCATTTATGAGAGGTTAAGCTCACATGTGTAAATTTACCTGTTTTTTTCTTTATCTTTTATCTAAATTCCTATCTCAATGCGAGGTAGTGATTACCTTACCTTTGTCTCTAATTAATTGAGGTGTAATTACGCTCAATTATCATTTATCTGCCAAGGGCCATATAGAAGAGTAATAGAAATTATTTATTTTGAGTTATAAGACTCGTTTATAGAGAGGTTGTACCTCTATTTTTCTATTTATCATTAAAATCAAGTTATCTTTTATTTAAATTTGCCGAGAGCCACTGTTTGGAACAAAGTTTCATAATTTTCTTTTGAATTCTAAATTTCAGTGATAATTTCTTTTGAATTTCATATCTTAAAGTAAAGAATGAAATATCTTGAGTAATAGTAATTATTTATAGTGTTGCTTAACAATAGTTATTTATAATTTTTGCTCAACTTAAAATTGTAATTTAAGTTCTGATTATATCTGCTGTAACCAGTAAATTTTCAAATTGTCGATTACTACCTATGTGATAGTCTAACTGAGGTCCACAGGATATTTTCCTGAATAATTAGTTTATTAGCAGTATACGTTGGTCTAAGACTTGTCTATTTTTTCATGTTACGACTGAGTGGAGACGTCAACTACAGCTGTGCCGTGCAAACTGGTGGGAGTCGTCACTAGGATTACCTGTAAGTCCTGGATAAACCTAAATCGATTGAACTTAGGTACAGGCAGAAGCGGTTCCAGTGGAGGTTTCAACCGATCGCATGGTTCCAGATAACTGAACGAAGGTCAGTCAGAAGAAAGATCGTTTGTTTAATCTTTTAATTTACATTCTCATTGCTAGTCAATTTATTCAAAAAACTATATTTCAAACAATTTCATAAGTTATATTTACATCTGAATATATAGATTTCAATTTTTCAAATTTCATTACTCATATTTGTAAATTAATTATAAAATTAATATATTAATGTTTTAAATTATCTTGTTTATTTTATCGCAAAATCGAGATCTGTGAGACACGAGTTATAAGGACAATTATTTGATATTTTTATCTTTATAGTTATTAATATTTAAGTGTTTATACTCAGTTTGCATTGTCTCTAGGAACTCTGGCGCCCAAATATAATTAATAAAAGA
This sequence comes from Pissodes strobi, assembly GCA_016904865.1. Lineage (NCBI taxonomy): Eukaryota > Metazoa > Arthropoda > Insecta > Coleoptera > Curculionidae > Pissodes > Pissodes strobi. The sequence continues at coordinate 27,708 of MU184340.1, read as the reverse complement.
GACAACTCACGGCCTCAGAGAAAACGAATCTCATACTTAATTAAACTAAATAAATTAACTTTCGCTATAAATTAGTGTCCAACTAAATTTATCCTTACAAATTGACGACTGAGCTAGTATTTCATTATTAAGTGACGCCCAACTGATCAATTCGTTACAAGTTGAGGTAACTACTTGTAACGAAAACTAGTAGGTCAGTATAAAAGGGCGATCTTGAATGTTTCAAAAACCTATACAACTAATGCTACAGATGAATGAAGATTTAAGATCAACTCGCTCTTTTATGGATTCAAATTCTAATAAAAAAAAGTGTCTGTATTATTACACTATCACCAAATTACAGTAAGTTGGTGAGTTCAATCCTTCGAGTGCTGGAAAATTGACAACAGAATTATATTTATATCTACTATAATTCAGCACAGCAGGTAGAAAGAGGAATTCAGTCAGAAAATTAAGATGTTATCAAATATATTTTAATACTTACTCCATAAAAAGCTGGGTCCTTAAACTTGGGATCTTTATTAAAAATCTGTTTTTCTATAGATCGGCAAACCTGAGCATAGTATGTATCCTTGTAGTTGAATTCTGGTTTGCATGCCATTACTTTGAATGTATACAAGGCATAGTTGAAGTAAATGAAAAAGTTATCATCTACTTTACATTTTCCTGCCACCAAATCATCTGAAAAGCCAGTATGTATTATTGAGTAAAATGCAGTTATAAAAGTAACCAGAAAGACAAATATTAGAGCCTTATTTTAATTATTTACAATAATCCCAAATACAAACTAACCAAATATCGAACACATCTCTTTTAGAATGTTAAATCTAGTCTTGACCTGTATGGAGCCAAAAAGGAATTTAATTAATTCATTTGGACAGTCCACTAGATTTCTCATTATCGCTAAATCTTCTTTGAAATCTTGAGGTACTGGATAATTATCCATCTGAAAAGACAAGTAGTTTTAAAATAATCACTACATTTGTATTGGAGGCTATAGAAATACATGGTAATATTATGACACTTTTAAGTGAAAATTACCTTGGTATGGCCGCTCATATACACCAAAGTTGTCATGTAGAAGCGACCAATGTCGTGTTTATTAGACACTAAAAATCTCTCTTCTAAAATATGGCTCATAAAATCACTCAAACTGTAAGAAGCAAGTCTATGCACAAATCTCATAAAATCTTCTGAATTGAGGAGAACGTAATTATCGTGAATCAGTTCTTCCACAATCAAAACGCATACCCTACTTAGCACTGTGTGTCTTGAAGTAACGTGACTAAAGCAAAATCTGATTACATCTTCAAATTCGTGACTGATTCTGAAAAAGAAATAGATGATATGGCATAAACGTAGTTGAATTTCCTATATTATTTTTCAAAAAACTGTACCATTTTAGTTAATATAAAATAGAAACAAATACTATGAGCATAAACATATCAAGCTTTGTACAAATCCATTTACTGTTAACATGGACACAGATATTTTATAAGTCCAACAAAACTTTTAATGAATATTATTATACATTGTTGTTAATCAACTAAAATTAACTAAAATGTATCAAAACTGCCGTTTCTCTTTAAATATAGTCAGCAAAAAAAAATAAGATTGCCACTCCACCTTTATGAAATATTCATACAATAGCTAGTGCTATTTGTGTCAACGAAGAAAAAAATCATATATTCTAAATATATTTAAATTTAATCTAGATTCTCCATTCAAATATTATTTTACGCTGTTTAAACGCTATTAGGTTGAACCGCGATGCTTTGTAGTAAGTAGATCAACATCAACATGCGACGAGTATAAATTATCGCAGTGCACAGCAGCCATTATCATTTAATGGAGTCTGATCAATCCCTTATACGTTGTCCGCTGCGGCAACAAAACCGAGCTCGCCTACATACAAAAGGTGCACGTATCTGTTCCGGCAGTAAACGAAGCCTTTACACTAACAGACCCATAGTACCCACTTTTATAGAAAAACAGCCGTTTAGGCTCTTTTAATATGAATACCGAATAGAACCCCTTAGCATTGGTCTTATAAGTATTAACCTTTAATATGAATTGGGCCGTCTACAGATCACCCTTATGGAAAGGCGTTCTCGTTAACCAAGTGTTCTCTATAGAAATGTTTAATTTTGTAACTAACGGAATTTTCCTTCGAGGTTAGAATCATTTCTACTACGTAATATTAAGTCAGTGATAGTTCGTAAGACATCCCCGAGTAACCAGCAGCCAAAGAGAAAGGCTAAGGGCTAAGGCTAAGGTATCACAAGCGTCGCGTCAAATAGACATTACAGTATATTTACAAAAACTGAGCAAATGATTCACTTAGATTCAGACTATAGAGAAAATTAGTGTTTGATGGGAGCCAACTTTTAGTTTCCTGTGTGAGATAATTACTATCTAATTTCTAGGAATTTTCTGTTTAAAATGCAAAATAAAATTTATCTCAAAAGTAATAAATAAGCCTTAAAAATTAATTTTGTATAATAAATTCAACTTACTCAGTACAAAGGTTATAGTACATCTTGATGGCAGTTAATTGAACTACAGGGTCAGGAACTTCTAATGCTAGCCTGAAAAGTTTGGCAGCGGTGGGAATTTTTGGCCGATTCATCATTGCAATAGTCCCAAAGAAAGATATCAACTGAATTAATGTATCTTTATAACGAGTTTTTAATACTGAAATGGTATGAATGGAAATGAGCTTGGTTTTAGGCATTGATATAAAAAAATAATAATGGAATTTAAACTTAGGTTGATAAAGAAAATAAAAACATAAGACTGTCAAGTACAGGGTTTTCCCATATGTTTCAGCACCCACCTACATACAGCCTTTGCTTTTAAAGCTAGAAAAAACTGTAAATACAAAAGTTAGAACCGACAGGATCCGTTATCGGAGAAAACAGATAACCATCGTAGAACTGTCAAAAAATGCATTTTTGTTATGCAAATTTCCGTCCATAGCCACCATGAAAGCTCCAATTATTTATTACATACGCAAGTAGGTATAAATCTTAAATGTTTATCATTAAATATTTGAAAAATGGCTACAGTAAATGCAGATATATCATATATTTTTGAAAATATTTTTCATTTTTGTGAATAATATACAGGGTAGAAAGGTGGTATTTTTTGACAGTTTTATGATGCTTATTTGTTTTTTCTGATATCGAATGCTGACGGTTTAAGAATGATCCGCTAACTTTTGTACTTAAAGTTTTGTTCTAGTTCTAAAAATAAATACTGTAGGTGGGTGTTAAAATATATGGGAAAACCCTGTACTTACGTGTCATTGATCTGGGATGGTCCATCACATTTTCAAAAATAACCAAAATCTCATCTCTTGGTGGTCTTCGCAAGGTAATACAAAGTTCAGTCAAATGCATGACAGAACCTTGATGAAATTGGTGCTGAATTAAAGCTCTATAAGCCCTTTCACTGGTCAATGTCAGCAATTTAACTCTTTGTTCTTCATCATCTGGTAACTGTAAGATTTCTTTTAATGTGTCTATTAAAGCAAAAGTAGACTTTATGTTTACGATGCCGCATGTCTGCTTGAATAGAGAATCCCACAGATATCCATGGATAGTGTCAAACTTCGGCATATCAGATGCTTCGTAAACTCCTTTATTCAACAGAATTCTTTTGTATCCATTTAATAGGTGGCCAGAAGTATCTATGCAACATATCTACAAAAATTCAAGCTCACTTTATTCTCAATAAATTGATAAAAATGTACCTATATACAGGATGGTTCAAAAGTACTTTGACAAACTTTTTAACTCAATTTAGCAGGGAAATTTCGTTTAACCCAAATCATTCATATTTTTTTTTTGTTGGTACAAACCCTCCCGAACACATAGAAAGTCTTTTGATACAATGAGCAGTTTCAGCGGGACTGTTGTTGGTTAGAATACCAGAAATATCCCAGAAAAGATCAAGGATTTATTTTAAATTTGTATATTTAACTTATTATTATTTTATTTTATTAATTCTTCAAACAGGTTACAAAGTACGTAACATATGATTCGTCTTATAGTCGTAAAAAAACTTATCAAGCCTAAAATACAACACAGAAGATAAAATAGAACAATATAATAAAACAATGAGAATCACTAAAACAATGAAATAATCAACAGGCAGCCGTCCAAGACCAAAAATTCGTATTCAAAAAGTTGGAAATTACTTAAAACTTAATAAAAAAAACAAAGGAAAACAACAGAAGACACAAAATTACATATAGGTACACACATAAAAGGTTTTGGTTAAAACTGGCAATCAAAAAACTCCTTAAGATTATAAAAACTGTTTTCAAGCAATATGGCCTTTAAGTCTTCAGGTACATGGTGTTACGGGTGGAAATTCTCCTATTTATAAAAGTCATTTTAGGAAGGAACATCGATTGGTTAATCATCTCTATTGTCTTTTTTTCGATAAGTTCGTACCTGTCTAGGATTCTGACAAGCAGTATTTGAATTGACATTTATGGATTTTTAGTTGAATGTCAGTCGATAGTTTTTGACGTGATTACAGATTTGTTTCTGTTTATTAATCCAGTAGGATGGGAGAAAACAGAAGAAACTGTTGTTGTTGATTTTGTAAGGCTTTTGTTTTATCATTAGCCAAAGAAAATTCCTTGGGATGAGAGGTAGCTCTCGAGAAGTGTATTATTTCGTAAATGAAATAGGCTGGAAGTCGTTTGAGACTCTCGAGAGAGGGTTAGTTGCTTGTAGAAGAAATTTCTAGCAACAGCTGTAATGGCAATATGCCCGTTAATCCTTTCAAGATACCCAGGAAGGTTTTGGTGAACCCCAGTTATGGGTAAGCTGTTTTAAGTTGTTTTGAATGTAGAATTTCAATTAGATTTTTGGGGCCGAGTTTTGGCATTTCTGTTAATTTCATGTTATGTTGTTGTTATGGATTAATTTTCGTTTTTAGGGTTTTTGTAGCTGGTTTATAGTAGCTGAATTCTAGTAATTGGATACTAGTAATTGGATTCTAGTAGTTGCATTCAAGTTGCTGGATTTTAGCAGCAGAATTCCGGTAGCTGATTGTTGCGGGGTTCTAATTGTTGATTCCCTGTAGGGTAGAAAGAGCCACTATTACCTGGAACCTGACTAATTTGGGGTGTTAGACATACAGAGAATGATGATGGTCAGTTTTCGGATATAACTTTACAGGAGATCGTTCCTCAAGATAAGTTTATTTTTATACATATTATCACGTTTAGTCAGCACTATTGTGCCAGAAATAATTACTTCATTGTAGAGACTTTTAAATTTAAACAGAATTTAGTACTCAAACATTTTCCTAAAACGCTTTAATACTTTCTTTAGTAAGTAATAGCAATCATCACAATCCACTAGAGTATATGTATAATACCTTTTGTGAAGTGTTACTACGCCGGCCTAGTTTCATTATTTACTTCTTACGGGTGCTAGATTTATGGATAATCTCTTGTGCATATTATATCCGAGGAAGTTTGTTTATTCACTTTAATACCATTTTGAGGGATACGTTTTCTGTTTGAAACTTGCAACTCGGGCTTTTGGAAAGGCTATACTAACCGAGTTAAATTAACTTAGTATAGTCTATGTGATAAGTTCGGTATTTCTATCACCGTCTAGCTTGCAGGTTACAGCGGAGCGTTTCGGAAAAGTGAACTTTCAAAATTTTATAACCTTTTATTTGACACCTCTCAAATTTTAAATTAGCCTGACAGGTGGCCAAGAGGTTAAAATTTTCTGTATTTTTTATAACCTTTTTACTTGACACCATTCAAACTCTCAATTTAGGCTATCAAGTTGACAAGAGGGTGTGTCTAGTTCGACAGTAACTCATTTAACTTTTAAATTGAATTTTCTTATAAGGCTAGAGGAGCTTGCTCTTATTTTTACTTCAAAATAAAAGTATTGACCTCACATACTTGGTATTATTTTGTGTGAATTTGAGAATTAGATTTTGAGTGGTAACTGTGCAGGTAGCGCAGACTTCGTCAGGTAATTATTTTCTTAATTTGATATTTGAGTTTGAACTTTTATTCTTTTATTTCTAAGTTTTTTTTACTGTGTCCGTATAAACAACGATAGAGCTTGCCAACAAAAGTAAACTTGGTGGCGTCTAACCCCGACTTGGACTTTTACTTATTTTGATTTAATTCCATATCCAGGTACATCAATTTGGAACTTGATAGTGGGAAAAGATAAAGTTCGAACCACCCTGAGACGAGCTAGGCCAGGTGTTCGGTTGCAGACGGTGCTGGTTGAGCTATTACGAGGACTGGTGTTGACCGAATTTCAAGGTATACAACTGATTGTAGTTTATTCATTTGACAATTCTTAATTTGTTAGTAATCTGTCGTTCAGCGCCATCTGCCGAGTATTTTATCTTTGAATTGAATAACAACAACGCGTCCAATTTCAAAACAGTTTTAGCAGTAATTCTACCTAGAATACAAGCAGTAATGAGTTATAATTTGGGATCTGATAACTAATTGGTAAGAATATAATAAATTGGTGCCCAACGCCAATAGAATTAGAATTGCAGGTAATATCTTGATAGGCATAATGACACTGCTTTCCGCAGTAAGAACAAGCCTGTCAGTAGGTATTCTTAAATCATCACCATTTCTCAAGACATATCTATTTTGAGTATCTCTCATAGTTTTAAATTCACCAAGATTTTCCCACACATACTTTAAAATATATATGGATACCACTGTTAGAATCTTAGACTATCTTAGGTTAGAATACCTAGGTCCTTGAATAGAAGACGACAGGATTCTCTTGGTCCCATATAGCAGTGAGTTGAGCTGGCAACCTTGCTGGTCGTCGTTGCCTTGCTCTTGCAGATTTTTCGAAAAATTAAGTCTCGTCGGATATTAAATCTTGAAAACGGTTTTAAATTAATTTATGGTGGCGTATGTGAATAAAATGAACCCATGAAAAGTGTTTTAAATGTACCAAAAATATTAACGATAAAGACTTTTATGAATGTGATTGTTGCCAAGCAAGAATACACAAGGACTGTATCTTTTATCAACTTCGGGAATGCGTGTTATGCCGCTTCAAAAGCGTTTCTTGACATTTGCATGTGAAAAATGCAAACAAATGCTGGTTAAAATTCCGACTATGATCTAGAGTATATTAAAAAATAATTTACTGAGTTTAAAACTGAATTTGAAAAGGCAAAAAGCAATGAATTAGGAATTTTAGAACAAACTGTTCAAGATATTACATCACAAAAGATTGAATTGGCAAAGAAACTGAAAGATATTGAAAATGCTCAAAGCAAAAAGTCTGCTTGGCCAGACTATGCGGATATAACTAATAAATCTAAACAAGCTGCAAATCCGCCCAGTCTCATAATAAAACCTAAGAAACAACAGGACTCAAAAATGACAAAAGAAAACTTGCACAAAACAATAAAACCACACGAACTGAAAATTAGAATTAAAGCAGCAAGGATTAAGAAAGAGGGTGGAATGGTTGGAGCAAAAAGCTAGAAAACTTTAAACCAGGAATATGTAATACATAGAGCTAAGTTAAAGAATCCCAGAATAAGAACTGAAAATATTTCTGTGGATATGTCGAAAGAAGACTTTGAAATGTGTTTGATGGAGCAAAAGGAATTCATAACAAGCGATGACGACTTCACAATGACCTATATTAAGAAACATAAAAATAGTGACAGCCGAACAATATTTCTAGAAAGTTCTCCAAGACTTTTCACAAATGTATAAATGAAGAAAGGGTTTATATGGAATGGGAGGGTTACAGAGTATTTGAAGATATCTTGGTGCCGAGATGTTTCAAGTGCCAACACTACTATCACAAGAATAACGAATGTACCAATAAAACTATCCGCGGTTTCTGTATGGGTGAACATGACGTCAAAGAGCGTCCGAGATTATCTAAAGAATGTGTGACCTGTGCAGAATAAAACCAAAAGAAAAAAACAAAGTACAATACATCTCATGAGGCCAGTGACTCCCAGTGTCCTTCTTACAAATATTTACATAAAAAATTGACTATGGTTACTGAAGTAAATCTATTAAATCAGACGGACACTTGACAGTGAGTTGCAACATGACATAAACTGTTGTGAATTGTTAACATACATTTTTTTGCCAAAATTTTAGAGAAATGCCTGAAATCTGGACTCCAACGGTTTCTTCTAATAAATAATATTTTGTCAGCTCGACAGTTTCGCTTTGTAAATGGTAAAAGTACGGCGAATGCCATGTATGAACTCACAAAAAATGTTATTAACCACTTAGACAATAACGAATCCTGTTTAGCAGTGTTCTTGGATCTCGCCAATACATTTGCTACAGTTCCACATGACGCCCTATTGGATGTTCTTGGCCGCTATGGGCTTCGTGGCATCGTGTTGGATGTCTTTGCAAGCTATTTGCGGGGAAGAAAACAAATTGTTCGAATAAATAATGAGTTCAGCGAACCCTTAACTGTTGAGATTGGAGTGCCACAGGGCACAGTTTTGGGACCGCTTCTGTTTGTTACTTACACAAGTTCTTTGACAGACACTGAGTTAGAGGGGGGCATTGTGGTATCATATACTGATGACACAGCAATAATATTTAGTGGACCGTTGTGGAGAGATATCAAGTTGCTTGCTAAGAGGGGTATTTTGAGGATCATGGAGTGGCTAACACTTTTAAATTAACACTGAATGTAGAAAAAAACAAATTTATTGCCTTTTCCTTGACCTCTGCTAATCGCCCATATTTTGATATGCTTGTTGTTAATGAAGATTGCATGGTTGGGGCGGTGGATTCAATTAAATACCTTGCGCTTATAATTGATAGACATTTTAGATGGGATGAACATGTGTTAAGGCTTACCTAGAACCTAGAATATATGCAAATTAATATCTCAGTTTTATATACTTTGGGAAATATTAAAAAAACACTTATTAACAATGGTCTATAAGGCCCTTGTGGAATCATTAATATGGTTTGCCAGTTTGGGGTGGTCTGTACTCAAATGCTTTAAAACAATTAAATACTGTTCAGAATTATATAATAAAAGTAATTAACGGGAGACCTAAGCTGTACTCTATATCCCTATTAAATAATGAGCAAACACTTAATGTTAGATCGCCATACATACTTGTGTCTAGGTATATATCCATGATCGTCCTGATTTACTGAACTTCGTTAGTCATTCTTATAACACCAGGAATAGAGTTAATTTACACTTGGAACTATCTATTAGAATACAAGTATCAGTCATCGATTTATTAATTACCTAGGTCCAAAATGTTTCAACCTTATACATGGTGAGGTCGGAAAGATTAAATAAAGATATTTATTTAAAAAGAAATGTATTTCGTTTATTGCAAAAAATAATAAATTTATGCAGCTTTTCTAAACTTGACTTATTTTGTTGGTAATTGTCGATTATACATGTATTTGTTATTTTAGGTTAAGTGCTTGTTATTACAGGAGCATAACAACACTGCCTTGCATGTCAGATTATGACATATTTGCACATACGGGTGTTCAGTCATCTAGGTGCAATATAACTATGATGAGAGCTCTCTAACGATGTTAAAACTATAATAAATACTTGATGCAAAAAGTTTATTAATATCTATGATGTTGATTACAGCAAGTGATAAATGTTTTTAAATTAAATAAATAAATAAATATGGCTCCCAAAATCATTTTCTGTGCAATCAGCACTTCCGAAATTCCTTTGGCATTACCCCAGACAACAATACCATAACTTAAAGCTGAATAGGTATAGGCATAATAATGAGAAAGCAATATGTAGCTGGGTACAAAATCTCTAAGTTTCCATATGACAAAACAATTTTGTGAAAGCTTCCCCAGAATTGAATCAATATGATTCTTCCACTACAGTCGAGAATCTAAGCTTATTCCCAAAAATGTTACGCAGTCCTTCTGCTTATGTTTTGTCCATTCAGATTTACTAAAAGAGAATAGCCAAGAGGCTGAATAGAAAATGTCATGAGTTCAGACTTATTATAGGTAAGCACTAATCCATTCTTTGAACTATAGAGAACAGAGTTTACACTTTCTTTTGCCATACGGCATAATTTGTCAACACTGTTGGCAGCAGCCACAACTGTCATATTGTCAGCATACTGAGTCAGCAAGGTTGCATGATTACCCACTATGACATCATTTATAAACAACAAAAATAGCAAAGGACCCAATATGCTTCTCTGAGGTACCCCGATTTCCACAGATTGTTGGTCTGAATAACACTCCATAGTATTTCTAATTCAAATTGAACCAGTAAAAAAAAACTCCAAGCAGGGACAAAAATGAATATTGGACATAAGCAACACATTGATTCAATATGCTTTTGATGTAGTAACCAATATTAATTTAATGTAACTGCTTGGAATTTAAATTAGATATACTATTCCTACTTTAATTAAATTAATATTGCGGGCATGCCCAACTGGCCAATTCCAAGAAGATAATGCATTTCCAAAACGAGTAATTAAATTATTATTTCATCCTTCAAATATTTGAGAAAAATCTATATACACATTTAGGAGGTATCTGGAAATGTACTATTTTTTATCAGCCTGTGTCTCTATAACGAAGCTATCAAGGACCATAGTTTATTAGAGCTTTTATTTCTAAAGTAACATAAGCAATCATCACCCACAATTTTTCAAAGTACTTTGGAATTACCCTGTCTACACCACTACATAAAATATTAGAACTCATCAAAAATTCGGGCAAGTAAAAAATTAAAACTAGTTTATGCCCATATTAATTGATGGTTTTTCACATACTTACATCTTCGAAATGCTGAATAATGTAATCCGTCAATATATTATATTCTTTGTATTTAATATAATCTAACAAACAATTTAGTATAACCGAATATCCCGGTTCTCTAAAATTGAAATTGACTATCGTATGATAGACTTGATCGTACCTGCAAAAGCAAAATAATGCAAAAATATTTTGTTAAGGAATAAGTGGAAAAAGCAATAAGGTATTTAATTTCTTCCATAAAAATCTTAAATTTAGAACTACACAGTTTTATCCACAATACCGAAACATAATTTTTGCGCGTTTTTAATGGTTATTCATCTCCTGACGATGCTAACGTGGTTGGCGAAACGTGCGTCAAAATTTTATTTCGCTATTGTGGATAAAAAACTCTGTTATAGTGCATTTTGCCGAAGATTCCAAACCCCAACTTAGTTAAATTTAGAATAAAATATTTCGTTAAACATACTTAATCGGGTGTCTGCATTTGCCCAGGAATAATTTATAATCAAATTCATCTGAGAACAATATATTCGAGTATTGCTCTGGACCATATGTCACTTCATTTACAGTTGATGAGTAGATTACACATCTGTAAAGGTGCTGCAAAAAAGTAAAGTGTTAAATAATAGTTCATATAAAATAAAAGTAAATTTATGCAAATGTTTGTAGTCATTATATTCAAGGAAAAGAATTTGTTATAATAAAAACCGTAATTAATAAAACCTGTTTTCAGAATTGTGATACTCACCTCTAAAAATACTGAAGCAGAAGCATCAGAATGCATGGCCATTTTAAAAAATATCCTCATGATAGCCATTCTTGCCTCACAATATGTTTTTTCAGATAATTGCAAGTATAATTCATGGAGATTTGGCAATATGTGTTTTATACTAAAAGGAGTCCCATCTTTACAAATTGTATAAAGTGCTTGGGAAGACAGATTTCCATCAATTTTATTCAATGCAATAAGCATCTTTGATAAAATTTGAAGTATATTTTTACTTCTCACTCGGTTGCCCGCATACTGATCATCCAAGACTCGCATCATAGCTCTCAAAATACTGGTTGTATCCAAACTTACCAAGTCCCCTGTTTCATTTACTAACTAAAATATTACTAAGGATATATTTTTACAATACTGACATAAGTCTTCTATACAGAATTTATAACAGAAGAAGCCCCTCACCTCAAAAATGCTATTAACCATAGCATTGTTTTGCAATGAACATATTTTAGCCAAAATTTCAGTAGTTTTGTGTTGTATCTGTCTCTTTTTGTTTAATAGATGTATTACAATATCTTTAAAGCAAACTGAAAATAAAACTTCTAATTTAGAAAAGTTTCCTGGATGTGGACTTTTCATCATATGATAAGTAAGATGCATCAAATTAATATAATAGTTCTCATGGTTTTTGGACTCCAGATAATTTGGTATTCTTTGCAAAAGTTCTTTGTAAAGTTGCTCATCTAACATGTTGATTATATCAACACAATCCTGAAAAAACAGTAGGTAAACATAAATTAATACCTACACGAGGCTCACAATGCCAATGATTTTACCGAGAGTTTTACTTACCTCTACATAGTCAAAGTCTGCCATACCAAATATGGCAAACAAAGAATCCAAAAAATACTGAAGTTTGTTCTGATCCTCAATTTCAACAAGCAAAACATTTTTTATAAATTTCTTTGAAACATTTACAGCAATCTTTCGCTGTCCTTGTGAGACTGTTTTGTTGGTGTCACTTCTTAGGCATCTTAGAACACTTTCCATTATATATTTTATTTCTTTTGGATGCTCTTTTACTACTATAAGATTTTTTAAGCATGTTAAGCAATATACTGCCATGGGATCATCACCTAAATTAAGAATAAAAACATCTTATTTTTCACCATGTTGTAATAAGTACATCTGTTTCTAGGCAATCAAAAGCGCTCTCCAGCTAACCGTTTTGTACACACAAACAAAAACTTGTGCACGCAAATACTTCAAATCCTCATTCCATTCCCTCTTTTTTTTCATGATTAACCTATGGTGTTTTGTTTCCCCCAAAGGACCAACCGGTTTTTTTTTTGTATTTGAAGTTCCGATAATATTTTGAAGATCAGATCTAGTCTAGTCACCTATTATTGTTTTTAAACTTATATATATTATATATAAGTTTTAAACAAAAAGGGAATGTAACATTATGGAATATAACCATTTTAGCATCAGCTTATCAAATAAAAAATGATTGATATGATATAATAAAAATTCTTAAATAAAACTACCTCAAATATTTAATGAAATTTGAAGAAAAAAATTAATTATGGTTATGAATTGTTATTGTTTATTATATGCGAATTAATGATGATAGCTTCTTGGCAAATGACACCCTTTATCTTGTGATGATGCATGTGAACTCCACATTCAAAGCACTTGTAGCTAAAACATTGGCTAAAAACCTAAATTAAACTGACCACTGAAAAGTGATCCAAGGATGTCAGTAGAAGATCTACAGAACTAGGTGCAATATCTGATTGTAATAAAAATTGTATATAATTCTAATATTAATGTTATTTTACTTACATTGTTTAATATTTTCATTTACAGCTCTGTATTTCACAATGTTAGCATACAGGTTAGCAGTGCCCTGTATCATTACAAGAGACACATTAGACTCCGAAACATATTTAAATGTAAGCTCTAAAACTGTCATAACTTGATGTGTTGGGATATTTTGTTTCTTTGTACAATTGTTTAAGAGTTGTAGTATCATAACATAAATATTTCTTTCATAATACAATTTTCCTATATCTGAAGGAAGTAAAATAATTTTTAAGTAAAGCTCTGCAGCAAACAAGGAAGTCTTGGTTGGAATTCTGTCTCCAGAACCAAGACAATAATACAAAAATGTTTGCATATATGCTTTAAGATTGCCTTCGATTGTTCTCAGATCCTCTTTCATAGAATCATCGAATTTTTGAATGAGCTCTTCTAGGTATATTTCTGTATCAACAGGATAATGGAAGCTGTATTCAATCACCTGATCAGAAGAGATGGTAGATCTTCTGCCACTTATGATTTCCTTCCACATGTTTGTAACGACAGTCATATTAGGGAGTTTGTCACAATAAAGCTGGATAGTGTCCAGAAAATTCATTTCGAATTTTGGGAAATTCCTGTGTCGTCAAACAAAATAAAGTTCTCAACGGTAATGGCAAACCCAAACCAACATTAAATGCTTATTTAAAACATTCACAACGCGTAACCATAATGCAACTATGAATTTAATTCAAAAACTAATAAATTAATGTAAATTCTAAAATAATAGCTTTTATTGTGTAGACAGTGCACGTATGAAAAAAAGAAAAACATAAAAATTCTTACAAAACAACAAACAAACATGAAAACTTAACCTCAAATATCAAATAATAATAGATCGGCGGTCATAGGCGCGCTCATATACGTATACGTATATGGACGCGCTAATCCCCATGTAATAGACACATTGACAGTTGAAATTGCGTCAAACACGTAAAAGTTAACGTTAAAATTGACAGCTAAGCATGCGCAGTTTCAAGTTTTCTGCGTTTGGGTTTACGAGCATACGTAATCTTGCGGGTATTCACGGCAGTTGAAGTTGATCGTGATACGTAGATGTAAACATGCCCTTTAACGTAAAAACTGCACATTTACGTTTATTTGAAAACTACTGTTGAAGTACCATCCCCCCAGCGGCGGATGGGGGGGCCGGGAGAACGGGAAATTTCCCGAGGGGCCTCTTACTGTGGGGTATCATATGGGGCCCCTCCTACTGCTACAAACTACAGATAGGCCACGGGCCTAAAAATTAAATACCGCGTGTTAATAAAACTAGTTGAGGCCTCTTGACTCTCGGCCTATAATTATTACTGTCTCACTTGGAGAAAATATCAATCTTAATCTATCCCACATAAATCTAATTTTAAATAAAGAAGTATATAATATAGGTAGGTTAGAAACCTGGTATTAAATATAACAAATAACAAAACAATTGCCACTGGCAACGCAGCAATTCCGCTATACGAGTGAGTGTCATTACTGATTACTATATCTGTGTCTCTGTAAGTTTAGACTCGCGGATGCTGTGACAGTATCGCTACATTCCATGCCATATTTCACTCTTCGAATGGCCCTCCGCTCGCTACCGTTCGCTACGGGGGCTCAAGAAAAGGAAACTAACCAGGTGCTAACCCAATCTAACCCAAGACATACCCAAAAACAAGAAAAAAACAGTTTAGAAATATAACCTTAAAAAAAAATTTAAAACACCGAGGGGGTTTGAACTCGAGTCGCCGAAGTGAAGGCTAGTCATGCAAACCCCTAGACCACCAGGGCATATACAAACTATTGGTTGCATCACGAAGACATGACGCGCAGGTGCGCGCGCACGCATGGAATGTAGCGATACTGTCACAGCATCCGCGAGTTAAGTTTAGTGGATCCGAAGGAAACGATTCTAGGTAATTACCAAATATTTCTATTTTAAACGCAGTAACATATCATAACACGATTATTAAAAAATTAAGGGCAGTGTGTGTACCGAAAAATAGGTGTATACAGTAGATACATAATATCTATTATAGGTATTACGAATCCATGAGGATGCAAGTAAAGAAGATATTTTCTTATGGTAAGTGAAGTGACTAAGTGCTAGGTAGGGGTGTGCGATTTAAATCGATTTTTCAAAAGATCGATTTTTTTAGATACGATTTCCGATTTTTTAAATCGATTTTCACACATTCGATTTTTTGAAGAATCGATTTTTTTAGAACCAGATCGATTCTACGATCTTAATCTTCATGATCTTAGACAAATTTATGACGTCCACATTTTATTTTCTCAATAAAATAAGCCTCCTGCAGCATTGTAACTATGTTAATATGCTTGTTTTTTTTTAAGTCAGTCTGGTACAGATAACAGATAACGTATAAATAAATATGTACTGCTGCTAGTTTTCAAGATGCATTCCGTTTACTATTAAGTCGAAACAACTAAGCGGGACTTAACGCGTTTGTTTACATGTCTAATGGTCCAGTGGTTAGATGCATGATACAAAGAATAACCTTTGTATCATGGGTTAGATGGTATGTCTGTGATACGTAGGGATGCACAAAATTTCAAAAACATCGATATATCGAATATCGATGTATCGAATACTTAAACATCGATATGTAAAAAATATCGCTTCTTAACCATCGATACATCGAAAATATCGAACAAATTACATCGATGTATCGTAAAAAATATTATTAATATTTAAGCTTTCTACATTCTACATAATATCATAATTATCATCATCTTGTAAATAATAAATATTTAAGCCAACTTGACGCGACAAATTACTGGTACTGCAAAAATTGCATTTTGACAATGTTTTGTCAAGTTTTGTGAAATACTTCCACAAAGCGCTTGGAGCCATATCAATCACTAAACACCAAAATTACTAAAACACGCCAAATTTTTAAGAACAATAAGAACAAAGAACATGATAACATAAAAGGAACAGACTAATTAAACGATAACAAGTAGGTCTATAAAAGTGGAATATAAATATTCTGAGGATGAGGCAGAGGAACCAGCCGATAAAAGAATCTGCGAATACAGTTGCGACATATTTGATGTTTTATCTCAACTAAGCTGACATGGTCTTTTTAAGTTGTGAATGGTGAGAGCTATTCGCGAAAACCATTTATCATGAGATGGCAGATAGATCTGAAAGCTGTTTGTTTTACAACGGCGCGCGTTCTTAGAATGTTTGTTTTAATTAATAAACTAATAAATTCGTCAATATAGCTACTTTTAATTAAATGCACTGTAAAACATAATTTAACGTGTAAAAAAAAATGAATAACAGAACAAGTCTGTCCAAAAACTAGAGGAAAACAATGCCAAAAACGTTGTTTTTTGGGATCCAATAGATGGCGTTACTGGTAGTGGTTCTTGGGTATTGTGCCTTTAAAGTCCCTGTATTTTACCCTTTATTTATCTATGACTGTATTCTATTCTTGGAAATTGACTGGAGCACAACGTTTTCGATGTCTCGTTCGTGTTACGTCATAGTCATAGATGGCAAAAAGACGAAGCGTAAACTAAGTAATTGCGTCATTGCGCGTAACTACCGCATTGTGATGTATCCATCGATATATCGACGATATATCGTATATCGTTGTCACATATATCGATGTACGATAATATCGAGTTAAAATCCATCGATGCCAAAATATCGATATTTAAGTGTCGATATATCGATATTTTCGATGTATCGGAAAATATTGTGCATCCCTAGATACGGCATCCCGGGTTCAATTCCCGGCAGTGGAGAGGCGTGCTTTTTTATTTTTTTTTTGAGGTTATGTTTGTAAAATGTTGCATTTTCTTCATTTTGGGCATTTTGGGTTTTTGTTGGTTGCGTTCCCGTAGCCAGCGAAGCAAGCTGAGGGCCATGCGTGAAGTGAAAATTAGACATTCTAATATAGTAAACAAAGGCTCCAAAACCCGCCCAATTGTTTCGACCAATAGTAAACGCAATCAACTGATCAAGGACACACGATGGAGCCTATCAATCGTGTGTCTTTAGTTAGTTCGGACGATATTCTTTGGCCCCGTCAACGTCAAATTTCAAATATATGAATATACACATGACATGATAAATGTCAATTTCTATTCCTTACCCTTTAAGTCTGTCGTTGGCAGTATTTGTTTATCCTTTTTTGAAAGACAAACAAGTTGCAACATATTTTGTTTTTCCTAATTTAATAAAATTGCCTTCTTTTAAATTTGTTTATGTATGATTTGTTTGCGTTTGTTGAAAAAAAAACGAGAAACCGAAATTATAGGTTAAGTTTTTCTGACATTTAACATTTTTTACACATTGTTTACATTTTCTAAAATTTTTACGCCTGTTTACGTTTTTTCCACATTTTTTTACACGTAAACCTCCATTCCTGTGATCTATACATAAATAAATAAAAAAAGATCGATTTTTTAAAATATCGATTATTTGCCTTCGATATTTTTATGAATCGATTCTGTGACATCCGATTCGAATCGATTCAAAATATCGATCTCTTGGAGAGAATCGAACACCCCTAGTGCTAGGGCTAGGGTCTAGGGTTGCCAAGTTGTAAAAATGAAATACCCTGAGGCAAGTCAAAATAGTATCTGTCGCTGCCGCTCGAATCTCGATCTCAGTTAGGTGGTTTCCGGGAATCCAAAGTCGCGTGGCTCACGGGGCACGAGCGAAACGTCATCGATTCTTTGAAGCTACAGACTGCGTCGTTGTCAAGTCTATTACTACTAATTTAAATTCAATGTAGTTTTATGCTTGGAAAACATTCTAATTATTTTTCTTTATATAGCCAAATTCGAAATTGTTATAAAGCGTGTCACGAGCTGTTTTGTCTAGCGTATATCGATGCGAAAAGCCCCACGTTGGGCGCCAAAAATGTATTGCGCTCTTTCTGTCCTTCTAATGGGCGCAAACCTTCACTCCAGCTTAGAAGCAACTGAGAAATAGAAGGAACAAAATAAAATCTAATTTTGAGAATGTAATAATTATATATTGAATGAAATGAAGTATGTCAATGCGTAGGCCAAGGCGAACTGTCGCCGAGCGTATAAATTAGAACCTAGCTCAAATGCCGGAGAGTAGGGTGCGGGTTGATTTATTTAAGGCGCCACGGGCTTTTAGGCAGCACAAGCGAGAATTACCCCGAAATTGAAATATAGAACTCATTTAAGCTTAAGCTTCGCGACAAATAAATGAATACCAAAAATTCGTTTTTTATTTCTATTCGGGAAATCGATCAATAAAACAACAAATAGAGTTAGAAAATTAGATTAAATATATATACCGGCAATTTATCAGTATTAATAATGGAAAAAAAAATAATTATCCGAAAATTAATCAAAATCAAAGTCGGTATAAAGCAAGTACCCGAATTAACCAAAGAAAACAACTAAAGTAGATGAGGACAAATTAAAAAACGACTAAAGAAAAAGGTAAATAAATATTCTAAAAGTAATAAAAAATAATCAAAAACGTTTCAATTATCTAGCGCTAATGATAAAAAAACATATACTTACGGAAGCCGCCTGTCTTGTTGGAAATTCGCTTAAGGTCTAATTAAATAAAACAAGGGAATAAACAAACAAGGATTGGTAATAAAACCATTACCTAATAAGGAAATATCACAGCTGGTCAGGAGGAAAAAAAGATTAAATTGGAGAAGATTTCAGTAAATCAATTCTTATGGTTACAATGTATTCTTAAACAAAAAAAGGTAGGCTTTACTCGGTGAAATAGTTACCACGCTTAATCTAAGCAAATTCTGAAATAATCAGTGATAATTAATGACGATCGCTCAAAGCATTAATAAAAAGAACCTCAGTAAAATATGTTGAGAGCCAGCAATACTGCAAATAACTTCTCATTATAGGTAAGTTCAATTAGATCGAGTAATCACCTATTTAAAAAATAATTCATGTTGCTCGAATCATGATCCGTCACATATGCCGTATAACTAACTAACTATTGTTATTCAGTTCATTTAAGCTTGGTTGATAACTGCCGCAAAAACAATATATAGAGAAAACTAGCTAAATCTAGCGTTATTATAGCCACCAATTAATTACGGACTCTGACCTTAACATATGATAATTTACTCCACGATCAAAATACCGGTAGGACACAGATAATAAAAAATCTGTTCGAGTAAAGAAAATGTCAAAGGCAGCAATAAAAAGCAATTAAAAATAACGCAACGTCTACTACGCTCTAACAACACTGGTAATTATCTGATCTACAGTTATCCAACGTAAGCCACAAATCGTGAAAACTGAGAACAATAATAAAACTAGGTCGGCGTACAACGTTACTACGTCAGTCAATTAAAAATTCAATGAAATTCGATCCAAAATTTATTCTTGATCAATGGATCTATCTGAATTTTAGAATTTAATTAAATAAAACCAAGCACCTCAGGCTCGACAAATTGCCCAAAAAATTCAAAGTTTGTTTAAAAAGAAATTTTAATGACTAAATGCTACCTTAATTAAGGAGGAAAAAATTAAAAGTTAAGTTTCGTTCGAAAACAAATTAATTAATTACGTACTATAACCTATATTCCGGCTGACCTAGCTTCGACGTTCTCTCGATCGAGAAATTTAAATAAATCGGCGCTGCGAAACGATTGAATTTAGCGCGTGAGGAAAGTCGATGGTAAAAGACCCTGTTTCCGGCTCCGTAGCATACTGTTTTCGGATTGGTTGATGGGATTGAGCGTCGCACGCATTTATTTTTAATTGTCTTTAAATAATTGGGAATTCTATTAAGTGAAGTGGCTTAATCACAGTGCGCTTTTGGCGACTCTGAGTAGTTTGGGGGATTCCTATGCATCGAAATCCTTTTCGTTTAATTCCATTGGATGAATTATTGTGTAAATCGAGTAAAGATAATTGATACTCTCGGTGCTACTAGTAGCTTATCAAAAAGTTACTTTTATATTAGACTTTATAAAACATAATTAGACTCTAGATGAAGTATATACTATATTATCTACCTATTATTTACTAATAGTTTATTATTTTGTATTTATTTTTTATAAGTTATAGATATGCCAATATCTATAAACATGTTTTTTAATTTAGTTAGTTTAGTTTTACTTTCATTTACTTAGTGATATATTTATTTTAATACGTATGTAGTATCTTTTTTCTTAATGTAAATATTAAAAAAGTGTAATGTCAAAAAATAAATACATATTGTTCATTATTTAAATTATTATGGTAACAAATATCTTATAGAAAACACCATTGACACCACTCAGTTTTTGCATAGGGTGGGGCCCCTTAAGTAACTTTCCCGGGCCAGTCAGTAGGGTCCCATCCGTCCCTGCCCCCATACACATTTTACGTAACCTTAATTTGCAGCAAAACTAACCTAACTATTGTGTTTATTGTTTATATTTATATAATATACAGAATACAGTACAGTTTAGGTTTACGTTTCTTTAAATAGATACAAATATACTGTGTAAGTGTTTAAGGTAAGAATAATTAAAAACATTACCACATTATTTATATATTGGCACTGAGCAAATTAAATATACAAACACAACAAAACTATTGGGACTCTATTTAGATGAAAATTTCACTTGGAAAGCACATATTCTATATCTCAGGAATAAAATATCTCCATTGATAGGAATACTTTACAAAGCAAGACATTATACATTCCGCGTTTTGAGTTTTTTTTTTGTGAGGGTTTAAAGAGACCGAGCCGTCACGCGTCACGCTCGGATATGTAACGTAATGCTCCTTCTACTGGTTTGTTCCCGTATAGGCAGAGGGTTGAAATTTTCAAGGGATGTAGCCGGGGTAGAAAGAAGATTCTTGTCGAAAAATCTAGGCTAGCGTGAAAATATGCATCTACAAATCGCACTCTAATTTCATCTTGGACCTTACCATCTTAGCCTCTCGACCACGAGGGCTCTTGCTACAAATTGATTGCATCACGAAGAGCATATTAAGATCCTTTACACAAATAGAGCACTATGTAAAAATCGACCTCTCCTATTGGTCGATCCGCATGTCAATTCAAAAACAGCCGCCAGCCGCCGCCGAGAACCACAGAATTGAGACCCAACCATCTAAACCTCTAGACCACGACGGCCTATGCTGCTTGCTGCAAATTGATTGTATCGCGAAGACATAGGGCGAAAACAATCTCTCGATTCAACACCACATACACTAGATGGCGTTGGAGTCGTAAGACAGAGAGGGAGGCGTCGCACGCAGTATTTCGTCATCGGGAACGATTTTAGACCGGCGCGACCTAGCCGCTAATACGATTTGGCACTTTGAAAAGAAATATTTTCAAAGTTATGGCATTGTCTAAACAATGGTTATGGGCTGTTATATTGAACATGACTAACACTTTAATGAAAAAGAAGTACAGAGGTAGAAATTTTCCTACTGCTCTTCAATAAAGTCTCCTAATATTCTTAATAATAGAAAAAAGTTCAATTTAATTTCGACAGCACTGATGACGGCCATATTTTCAACATCTGATAGTTTCCGTTGTTACAGGTTGTCTTAGAATGACGTCATTATTAACATATTCCAGAGAACCGAGCTGTCGCGAAAATTTGCTTATTGATTGGGACATCACTTGATGACGGACACGGACTGATTTTCGACATCTGACAGCAGGCTTCCGGCATTAGTCCCGCCTATAATCGGAATATTCCGATATCCGATATACATGTATATCTGTCAAAAAAATAGAAAGCGTTTTGTATTTTGTGGGATATTGTAATTTAATTTATCAAACTAACCGTTTGTTCGACCTCCAAAGAAAGTTCGCAATCCTTGGTCGTATGTTATAAGAAAAGAACGACATGAAAATGGATTGGACTCCACAAGAAGAAGGATTGCGAGAAATTCTCACGCTTTTAAGGGAATCCCAATCTCCGGACACAGCTACCCAAAGGGCTGTACAACAAGTATCCTTTTTTATTAAAGCGAATAATCCACTTTTAAATGCAAGTAGCAGCTATTCTAATTATGTAATTGAAGGATTAATGGAACTTTGAGTGTGTTTCCAAAATATCATAAACAAAAATGTTTTGTCTCATTCGAGTAGATTTATTCCAAAAATCACTTGTAGATTTTTTTTAGGCACAAGCGTAGATCTTTTGCTCAAATAGCTGCATATTTTATTTAATACTATCTCAATTCTCAATACCTGGACATGTGCATAATGCGTAACTTCATTAAATCATATTTTGTATTACAGTAAGTAGTAAGTATGCATGCTTCATATGAATTCACTCAAACCTACATATTCTTCATGCTTCGTTTGTAAGTTATATTAACTTGTCTGCACAAGGACAGTTAACAACTAAAGTATTTATCTTATTTAGAATATAGATTATCTTTTTATGCAATTATTCTGTGATGAGTGAGGTTGGATTTGCCATGTGTAAAAATGCTCATTTTTTAACGAGTGATTGGTCAAAAAAGATAAATGGGAATATTTTTATTAACAGTCTGTGTAACAATATCTTTTTGGGGTCTGGTGATACATAGGTTATGTTGATTTTACAAATTGTCTTTTTTTCTTTAGAAAGGGGGTGTCCTATAGAGTAGTTTAAGCCAAAACAAATCGTAGGATCTGCCACATTTGAGTGATTATAAATTTGGAAATGTTGCCCTTTAGTGTGTAGAGTCTATGAGGGACTTAGGGATACTAATTGATAACAGACCAACTTTTGCCAAACATATTGACGAGGTTGTTAAGTCCTCCCTGAAGACTCTAGGTTTTATATTCAGATCAACAAGAGAATTTTAAGACTCAGACAGCCTTATCACTATATAATAGTCTAGTCAAGTCTAAATTGCTTTAGGCAGTTATGGTATGGCTCTCTAGCTATGATGTACATGAGAACAGGCTGGAGTATGTGCAGCGAAGCTGTTTAAAATATCTAAGCTTTAAATTAGATGGCATATATCCTCCGAGAGTATATGACAATATGACCAACAGTTACTTTTACAAAGATTTAGTTTTTTATCTCTTACACACTGTGCTATTCTAAGTAGTCTGCTCTTCTTATTCAAATTATGCAACTCCAAAATTGATGCTCCTGAACTTTTAAATGTGTTCAACTTTTTTGATCCTCCCAAGCATACAAGGAAGCCCCTTAAGTTTTGTCTAGAAAATATACCAACTAACTTAACAAGGAATGCACCTCTTTATCTTGTCTGTGCATGGTTTAATATTTTGCAGGACAACAATGATATTGATCTGTTTAATTGCACCTTAACTTTCTTCAAAAAGAAAATTACTCCAATGATTTTGGTCTTGTAACTGTTAAATTATTGCTTTGATTAGTGGTGGGTTGCCTTGGGTTTTCTTTATTCTTTTTTTTTCTTTATTTTTTGTTTGTAAATCAGGCATTTTATAGTATATTTTTTAAATTTATCTTGCTAAGATGTTTATTTGAGCTGCATTCATTTTTTTGTGTTTTGTTTTTCTTGTTTTTATTGCTTAGTTTATCTGTTCTATATGATTACTCATAATGTTTTGATTATGTTTTTATTGGTATTTTTCTGTTAGACAATAAATGAATAAATTGAAATTTCATCTGGAACTATTTTTCAACGCGTCACTCTTCGCTCTCATTGATCGGCGGGATGCCGTGATTGACATCGCGCACCAACCTGTATTCTGTGCTTACTGCTTTACATTTTAAAATTAATTAATACTCATATGTGTATTTGTCTTACCTTGGGTAACTTTGGGTTAGCTTTGGTTAGTTTCGTTGCGTTGCGCCCCGTAGCGAGCGAAACGAGCGGAAGGTCAGTCCTGAAGTGTGCAAATATTTCAAACAAGGGATCTTGAACACTTGATACAAGTATGTTTGAGGTAAAAAAACACACAAAAAACTGAATTTTTCCGCACTTTTCCATTAGAAAATTATGATAGAATACCTAATATCTTGTTTTTCATAGAAAAATTATTTTTGATTGTGCCATTGTTCCCCAAAGAACAATATAGAGACACTCATTGGATTACACTATTCCTTTGTATGTAAATATTCGCAAATATTCCACTTCTTACATGGCCCCCCTCTAGCTTGTGGGATGCAAGCAATCAAAACTAACCCAAGGCATGCCCAAAATGATAAAAATAAAATAAAAAATAATGTGCATTTTTGACTGACTGAAATTATTATATTTTTCATTTTAGGCATGTCTTGGGTTGGTTTTGGTTAGTTCCTGTTCGATGAGTCCCCGAAGCGAGCAGAGGACCATGTGAGAAGGGAAACATTAGTAGAATGATAAAAAAAAGTACTAAATCTACAGAAATCAATTATATTATATTTACTTGACTTCATGCATTGTCCTCTCTCGATACGAAAATGTGCAACTTTTGGCAACCCTTGGCCTCATTTACTAAATTTCTTTATTTTCACTTCCTAATTTCATTACTTTCACGTTATACCTGGGAAAGTAGTAGTGGAGGTTTTGCCGTTCTACGTCAATTTAGCCTCAAAACCCAACTTTGGAGGTATTTTTCGTCTCAAATGTGGCGGATCTTCCAACTATGTGTCACCACCCCATTTTTGGATTTGTAAAGATGAAAACTTCGAATGTGGAATACTTATTGATTTTTCCTTCACTTTTTAAAATTTTTATTTGATACCTATTTGCAAATATATGGATACTAAATGCTCAAAAATATGGATAACTCCTTGAAACCATGCTCTATCAGGGTATTTATTGTTTGATAAGATCGATTCCTCTCTTTCATCCCTTGGCGTATGCAGGACTCTATACCTTTATGTTTATAAAAAAATTAATTCATATTTATATAGCATAAAATTTGGTGGCTTATAGCTTTCTTAACAAAATGTCTCAGAAACTAGAAGAACTGAACAAGTACCCTGATTTTAATAACTACTTAATGTTTGTGCTTACGAAGCTTACCAGTGAAGATGAACCTACTAGATCTCTTAGTGGCTTAATATTAAAAAATAATGTGAAGACCCATTATAGCAACCTTCAACCAACTGTAACAAGCTATATAAAAACTGAATGTTTACAAGCTGTGGGGGACCCTAGCCCTTTGATAAGAGCAACTGTTGGTATTTTAATAACAACAGTAGCCAGTAAAGGCGATTTGCCATCGTGGCCAGAACTTTTGCCTGCCCTGTGTAATATGCTGGACTCAACAGATTATAATGTGTGCGAGGGGGCTTTTGGGGCGCTACAAAAAATATGTGAAGACTCTGCTGAAGCTTTGGATGCAGATACAACCAATAGACCCTTGGATATTTTGATTCCTAAATTTTTGCAATTTTTTAATCATTCTAGTTCGAAAATAAGATCATATGCTATTGGCTGTGTGAATCAATTCATTATACAAAGGTCTCAGGCACTTATGTTTCACATCGATTCATTTTTGCAGGTAGGTGGCGATAAAAATGATATTTACTCAAAATTAAATGCTTCAATATTAATACATATTTCTACATTTTGTTATCTTTAAAATAATTGACTATTTATATCACTTTTGAGATTGTTTTAAATGCTAGGTAAAGATTGTGTAAATGCATTTACTTAGGTAGTTTATATTAGCTGATTGCTATTATTTAAATATAATATTCATTATTACTAATTAAGTACCTATTTAATGTTAACAACTGAAACGAGAGGCTAAATTTTTACTAACTTTTGAACCTCTGCATTTTCCTCACATTAGGTTCAAAAATTTGTGAGATTTATTAAGCTGTGAATAAGTTAAAATGTGATAAAGAGGACAGGTCAAATTCTGAAGTATCTGTTTTTATTATGCTTAGTTAACATAAAAATATATACACAGAGAGCCACAATTGAGGTATATCTCATTGAATTGTTGAAAATATAAGTCATAGTTGTTGATGATAACAGTGATCAGCACAACATTCACAGGTAATATAGGTGCCTATTTTGCAACATCGACTATTCATGCCATTTTTGCTGCTTGTTTAGATATACTAAAAATCGTTTTTCAAGTTTGTTATATGGCCACAGTTATGGCAGAAATTTTTTAAATAATTGTTACGAGCACAAAAAAGACTATCAAAAAGTTTGGAAGAAATAAGGTACCTATTTTTGGAATTTAATTTAAAAGTTATTCAAGATGTACAAAGTCAGAGGCACTATTTCCAAGATATAGATTTGTAAGAATTATATTGATAAATTAATTCTTCAATTCACCTGATGAACAGTTTAGTGATGAAAACTAAATTTTTCAGAACCTATTTCATGTTGCCACTGACAATGACTCGGAAGTTAGGAAAAACGTCTGCAGAGCATTAGTTATGCTCTTAGAAGTACGAATGGACCGACTTATTAGTCAAATTGACAACATAATCGAATATATGCTTGTCAGAACACAGGATTCAGATGAGGGAGTTGCGTTAGAAGCCTGTGAATTTTGGCTAAGCCTTGCAGAACAACCCATCTGCAAAAATGTTCTTGCCAATCATTTGAGTCGACTGATTCCAGTGCTGGTCAGAGGAATGAAATATTCTGAGATTGACATTATATTACTTAAGGTAAATTTTACTTTTGCATGACATTTACTAAGAAAATGAATTTATATGTAGGGATTCGTTGACTATCGAAATTTTGAAAGAACTTTTTATGGCAGTAGGTGAGAAACATCATAACATAATAATTGCTTTTGAATAATTCCCACTTGTAACCTCAACCCTTCTTCAAACCCTGAAAACTACAAATAAGAGAGCAAATACCTAATATTTACTGGCAAAACTTCATTCTTTCATTCAGTTCTAATGTTTTGTCTTTATCTTCTGAAGTTGAATGACATGGACATTGGATATGTCTGCCTGAAAATGTGAAAGGAATATGTATTTTTTTTCAGGGAGATGTAGAAGAGGACGACAACGTTCCTGACAAAGAGGAAGATATCAGACCTAGATTTCACAAATCTAAAACTCACACAATCAAGGCCACACAAAATGGAACTGAAAATGGCATAGAAAAAGGCAAGTGTACTTATTTTAATATGTACCAGTGTTAACTTTGTTGAATATTTATATCTAAGTTGCTTGTCAATTGAAATTGTAGTGTGGCTTAATTGATTTATTCCATCTATCTTTTGAGAGTTTAAAAT
>MU184339.1:121850-142931 GCA_016904865.1 Pissodes strobi | reverse complement strand
CTTAGTGCTCTTAAATAAAACCCAGCTCTTAAGAAAAACTATAAATTATAAGACAGTAAACAAAGACCTATGAACAGTACCACAAATCGAGAAAACATGCGCACTGTAGTAATCGGGTATAATAGAATCTCATTTTCTCTGACCAATAATTGTTGTTAAAGTTTTATCGTTAATACATTGTTATTGTTATAAACTAAACGTGCTTACTTTATCATCTCTTCTTACCCCACGTGACGCGATCCCGGTCTACCTCAGTTATCCCCCCGGCACGCTAAACAAGGCATGTCCTCACGAGTAGAACATTCAGTGGTAGATTAAAGGAAGCATTGAGACCCCGTCATTGTACTAATCGCGACGAGGCTCTTCTCTGAGAAGTTATTCTTTAAATAAACGAGCTACCCCCTAAAATTACTCGTGACAATATAGATTTTTTTTTTATAGTGTCACATTCTAGTGTGCTTAGTGATTGCAAATACACTGGCGGAGAACAGAAATCGTGCTTTTTTATTTTTTTTTCAACTAAACAAACTTACGGAACCATTTTTTGACTACGCAAGTGCGTAGTGGCTTAAACAAGACGAAACTAACCTAAACTAACCAAAGCAAACTCAAACTAACTAAAGCTAACCCAAACTAACCAAAGCAAACCCAAGCTAACCGAAATTGTTTCGCACTAGGCACTTGCGTGAAGAAAGCCTTTCTTCACGTAAGTGCGTAGTGGCTTAAACGAAACGAAACTAACCCAGACTAACCAAAGCTAACGTACACTAACCAAAGCTAATCCAAACTAACTAAAGCTAACCAAAGCAAACCATGTTATTTTTTTATTTTTTCTTATAAAAAAACGCAATTTCTCTTCTTTCCCAGTATATTTGCAATCCCTAAGGACTCTAGAATGTGCCTACAAATTTTTTTCTATATAATCCAAAAATAGCAGAAAACGGTATAAGCAATAATTACCAATAAATATATATTTGACACTTTGACAGATGAGGAATTTCAATAGTTTCATCTGATATCCTAGCATGCGCAGCTCAACGTAAGGCCGTGACGTCAAATTTCTGTCACCCCCGATCGACGGTGGTATGAGAGAGAAAGAGAAGGTATGACGTAACAATCAACGTTCGGTTTACAAACTATACCATTCATGCCATGTCATTCAAGAGGGTGCCGAATCCTTGTTTTTTTTTAAAGATTTTAACGACTTTTGGGTAAAAATTGGGCGTGGCACCCCGGCTTAGCCTCCAGCAACGGGTACCTCTACGGCATTGTCTAGGGTTCGCCCCCCCCCCCTTGCTGTTATTTTTGGTCCTGTCCGCTGCTTTAAGCAGGTGTCACTACCTGGTACTGTGCCAAGTATATCTTTGGCAGTTTATTATTTTAATTTTCAGGCCTACGAAGATAAACATCGGACAAAAATTCAGGTCAAATATATTACATTTGCTAATATTTTTACCCTCTATTGCAGAATATTCCCAATTGGATAAACAAACTTAAAATTCTGAATTATCTTTCCTGTGTAAAATTTTGTAACTTGTATGCATGTTGTGTCCTTTTGGGAACATGTCGCAGACGATCTGCGCGCATTTGTGTAAGTTTGGTTTGGTTTCTGCCTGTTCATGATGATTGGCAGACGGCGCAAAAAAATTAGTTATGTCGGTACAACGCACGTGCACTCTGTTATGTTTTCAGCTTTCCATAAGTAGCATCGCTCATCAAATTATACCGAAAAAGCCTCATTACACAATCTTGCTGAAAATTTGGTTTATTCAACAATGCCTTCATTTTGGACTCACCCCACGATTTGTCTCGTTAAAATGCAAAAACCACTCAGTCGCAGCTACGAGAGCCGTAGATGTAGCTAAGAAAACTTGGATGCGAGATGAAATCAAACAACACTATCGTCATTTAAACAATATTAATGTTAAACTAAAATATTTATTTTTTACTATAGCATACAACCTTAACTATATTGTTTTTTATGACTTAGACCTAAGGTTCAGAGACGAAGTTGAAGACTCTGGAAGGATAACTTTTGACAGATTACGTACAAAGCTTTTTAATCTTAAATTAAAACATAATGTTAATCCAAGAACACCCGTTTTTTCCAGGCTTTTTTCTCTGTCTTACGGAAAAGGGATTTACCCATCTTCTTGGAAAGTCGCTCGAGTGTAACCTGTTCCAAAAAAAGGCAAGAAAACCACGCCCTCAAACTATCGTCCAATTGCCTTGCTTCCAATAATCTCCAAAGTCATGGAACGTGTAGTCAATCAGCAATTACTCAAATACTTCGAGAACAACAGAATAATCAGCGATAATCAATACGGATTTCGCAAAGAGAGATCGACAGGAGATATATTGGCCTATGTCACTCATATATGGAGTAGGGCAATTGAGAACTACGGAGAGTCTCGAGCTATTGCGTTGGATATTTCAAAGGCATTCGACAGAGTTTGGCATGACGGACTGCTCAACAAACTATCGTCCTTTGGACTGCCAGCCTCTCTCTGCAGGTGGCTTGCCAGTTTCCTTAAGAGCCGATCTCTGCACGTTGCAATCGATGGACACATCTCGGACACATTCACCATCAACGCGGGCGTGCCTCAGGGCGCAATACTTTCACCAACTCTATTCCTCATCTATATTAATGACCTGCTGACCGAAACAAATAATCTTGTTTACAGTTTTGCAGATGACAGTACCCTTGTCTCCCACTTTAGATCAGAAAAAACCCTTACCAGCGACTGACACTCATCACCGCAGACAGGAGCAGATTACAGCAATTAATCAAGACCTGGAGAAAGTTCAAACTTGGGGCGACCGAAATTTGGTCCAGTTCAATGCAGCAAAGACCCAAGCAGCCACGTTTACCAAGAGGGCCAATACAGCGGGCCCTGATATCATTATGGCAGGGTCGACCATTACTTTATCCTCGTCAATCGGACTGCTGGGTATCTCGGTCAACAGCAATATGTCCTGGCATGACCACGTTGCTAACATCGCAAAATCAGCCTCCCAGAAGCTTGGTGCGCTATTTCGCAACAAAAAACTCTATAAACCGCAGCAGTTGCTATTGCTCTACAAAGCGCAAATAAGAGCGTGCTTAGAATATTGCTCACATATCTGGGGTGCCGCACCAAAGCACACCCTAAAGCTGCTGGATTCCATTCAGAAAAGAGCTGTGCGTCTCGTCGGCGACCCGGAGTTGACCCGGAATCTAGATAGTCTGGAACACCGCAGACATGTAGCCGAGGTATCTCTCTTTTACAGATACTTTCACGGCAGATGTTCCCAGGATTTGGTCTGCCTCATCCCGCCCCTGGCAGCTCCTGTCAGACAGTCACGACAGACAGCAAGAGCGCACCAGTTCGTCGTACAACTGGAAACACCTAGAACATCGCTTTACAAGAACTCCTTTGTCTGGCGCACTGCATCACTGTGGAACTCACTCCCAGGACATCTGTTTCCCACTAATTACAACTTACAAATTAAACATTTAATATTATTCGAAAAAATAGGACTGTCTCTACATATAGATCTGTTTCATACTTTGGCAATATTTCATCGCAACTGGCCAGAATTTTTGCTCCTTTTAATATCATTTGTTCTTTTAAAACCACAAGTACATTAAAACACCAACTTGTGAGAATTAAGGATAAATTAAGTCCGTTACTGTTTTCTGGAGTTTATGAAATTAAATGCCCAGATTGTCCAGCAGTATATGTGGGTCAATCTGGTCGCAAGGTTAGCCAGAGAATAAAATAATACAAATATCAGTTTGTTAAACATTGCGATACTGACATCACAAACACAAAGTGCTAACCATTTGCTATCAGAAAAACATTCTTTCCCTCCAGATAACAGCATCAGACTTTTACATAATTGCGAGAGGGGGAAAAAGTTAGATTTGTTGGAAACTCTAGAAATAAGTAGAGCTTTAAACAATCCAGACGTTTTATGTGTTAACGAACAACAACCATTTGGTAATTATTTTATATTCAACAATCTAAAAGACTGATACATGTTCCATAATTTTGGGTACTTTTTATTTGTCCATGGTAACTAACATTTTAACGTATCGTAGGTTTCTGTATATTTGTTTTACCATTTGCCGTTCATTTTAAAGTGTATTTGTCTGGTTGGCTCGTTTATTGATAGATGTCCTTGGCTGCATTGTTATTAAGTATATATTTTTTAGTTTGTAAACCATTTAAATATGCATAGTCATTAAGTTTTTCCATTGTTTTGTTTAATTTTAGAAATTGAGGTTTATTTTTAATTATAGGTCTGATGATCCTCTTAAAGCGAAACATGTAACCTTAATCAACAATTTTTTTGACATAAAGATACTGTAGATTTGGAGATTTGTTTTTGTTTTTTTCTACTTAAACAAAGTCAATATCTTAGTGAAATATGGATGATTTATTTGATTTCCATAAGTAAATAAAGGTAAGTTTAATTTCAAAAAAATATAGTGATTTGTTCTAGGTATTTAGAAATAAGAATACACCAATGAAATATTTGATTCTAGTAAAATAACGTTAGTTCGGGCGTAATTAGAAAATGTTTCTGCTTGGGAACAGCATGCTTACCGAGAACAACATTTTTACGCAGATCTTTTTTTACAGGTAATGGATCATAAAATATTTTTCCCCTACCTGTATTGTAAACAACCCTTTTTGACACTGTTTTGAAGGACGTAAGTGAGAATTACCAAAAAGGTATCGATTGCCCTTGACGACGGGTTATAAGTCAACTTAACACCCTTGGGTGGTAATAATTTAAGCCACCCTGTATTCATTAAGTTTAAACTACAAACATTGGAGACACCTTTAATTTTTTATTTCATCAACAACGTCAAGCTAACAATGATTTATAAAAATTGATTAATATTTAGTGAAATGAATATTAATAGTACAATTATTACAAATATTATAGTAACATTATTTACAAAATTTAGATAAATGTTTTCTCGTTTTTTCTCAATTTGTATGGAATGTTATGACTCCATATATTCTCCATCTCTAACCAAGTTTTCTGTTACTCTTGAAGTACTGCAGGAGACTTCTGGCTTCGTTATATTGAACAAAATTTAATTTGCAAAACAGATATACGTAGAACTACGTATATCTGGTTTAGCGTGTCGTGACTTATGTATGTATTTATAGAAAGATTTACCAAGTTGTGTTTGTAAAAATGTGTTGCGTACTTATATTGTTCTGGAGGCACCATTTACCATCTAATAGTCATGACGAAAAAACCTCTTAAGGGAAAATAGCCTTGAAAAAGACGATAAATATACGTCGAAACGTCGGCAACTTTTTCAAAAAAGGGGTTTTCATTCATCTGTCCTAAATCTGCAAAAAGACCTACCGTTTGCAATTTCATTTATTAGAATCAAATAATTTTTATTTGCCGAAGCCTTATTTTTATTTGAAATAACAATTTGATTAATTTCATTCACATAGACAAATTATTTAGTTATCAAAATCTTGCATTTGTAATAAATAATTGTTTATTTATTTTAAATAATTTTATTGACATTCAGTTAGATGAGTGATTAGAAGTCGGTTTCATTAGCAAATAAAAAAAGCTATAACAAAAATTCACAGTCCTTTACAAAGATGCAACCGGGGGAGACATTGAAAATTCCGAAGCAGAATGCAACGCTTATTAAATTTGAAATCTGAGAAAACTCATAATTGTGTGGAAATATAAGAGTTGATAGAAGTTTGGGTGAGATCAGGTTAGATTACGTAAGTTTGGGTTACCAAAATATACCAAATAAATGCATATTACTTCGTTCTTTTTTACAGTTTATAGCGTTACATGTGTGGTTGTAAAAAGCAAAAGACCATTTGCATTCGATTCGTCTCACATTCCTCGCTCTAACGAAATGAAACACGACTAGACTGTCATGAGAAACTAAAAGTCACCCTCACCCGCCCTTAACACAATCTAATGTAAAAAGTGACTTTCAGCAGATTACGTAAGTTCAGTTTACCAAAATATACCACATAAATGCATATTACTACAAGTTTCGTTCGTTTTCACAATTTATAACATTAGTGGTGATTGTAAAAACTGCATTCGATTCGTCTCTCAATCCTCGATCTAACGCGGTTAGTTTGACTTAGTAACAACTTATTTTAGTTATTTGAGTCGGTTCCGATACGTTATAATCAATTTTAATAGATTTGGTTAGTTTTGGTTAGTCGTCTAATCAATTTTCGGTTAGCTGCACTTAGCCTCAAATTATTTTAGTCAATTGAGTCGGTTCCGATCCGTAATTATCAATTTTAATAGATTTGGTTAGTCGTCTAATCAACTTTCGGTTCATTTCACTTGGTATCAATTTATTTTAGTCATTTGTACCAGTTACAAATATATTTTTCAAAATTTTAATGAAAACATACTTCATTATTTAAGTCCCTCCATGTATTACTTACTAAGCGGGAAATTTTGCTCTTTGTTCCCAATAGCGCTTTGACCGAAGTAAATCGCGTCAAACTCGGCTCTTATTGCCTCAATACCCTCTACATTTTTTACCGTCGCGTTCCGTCCTCGGCTCGCCTTTGATATGACGATTTCATTGAATTGGCGCTTAGTGCTTAGTTTTGGTTAGTCGTCCAATCAACTTTCTGTCAGTTTCCCTTAGTCTCGACTTATTTTAGTCATTTGAACCAATAAGTTTTAATTGATTGTTATGGATTTCGTTAGTTTGGATTAGTCGTTCAATCAACTTTCGGTTAGCTTCACTTAGTCTCACAATTATTTTCAATTCAGTCGGTTGAGTCGGTTCTAGTCCGTTATTATCAATTTAAAAAGATTTAGATAGTTTTGGTTAGTCGTCTAATCAACTTTCATTTTATTTCACTAGTATTAGCTTATTTTAGTAATTTGAACCGGTTACGATACGTTATAATCAATTTTAATAGATTAGGTTATTTTTGGTTAGTCGTCGAATCAACTTTCGGTTAGTTTCACTTAGTCTCAACTTATTTTAGTCATTTGAGTCTGCTCCGATATGTTATAATTAATTTTAATAGAATTAGTTAGTTTTGGTTACTTGGGCTGGGCGTCTAATCATCTTTCGGCTAATTTCACTTAGTCTCAAATTATTTTACCTATTTGAGCCGGTTCCGATACGTTATAATCAATTTTCGTAGATTTGGTTAGTTCTGGTTAGTCGACCAATCAACTTTCGGTTAGTCTCCCTTAGTCTTAACTTATTTTAGTCATTTGAACACGTTCCGATACGTTATAAATTTTAATGGATTTGGTTAGTCGTTCAATTACCTTTCGGTTAGTTTCACTTAGCCTCAAATTATTTTAGTTATTTGAGTCGCTTCCGATACGTTAAAATCAATTTTAATAGATTTGGTTAGTTTTGGTTAGTCGTCTAATCAACTTTCGGTTCATTTCACTTAGTATCAACTTATTTTAGTCATTTGGCCCGGTTATGATTCGTTAAAATCAATTCTAATGAAATAGGTTATTTTTGGTTAGACGTCGAATCAACTTTCAGTTAGTTTCACTTAGTCTCAACTTATTTTAGTCATTTGAGTCGTTTCCGATACGTTAAAATCAATTTTATTAGATCTGGTTAGTTTTGGTTAGTCGTCTATTCAACTTTCGGTTAGCTCCACTTAGTCTCAACTTATCTTACTTATTTGAGTCGGTTCCGAGACGTTATAATCAATTTTCATAGATTTTCTTAGTTCTGGTTAGTCGTCCAATCAACCTTCGGTTAGTTTCCCATAGTCTTAACTTATTTTAGTCATTTGAACCGGTTCCGATACGTTATAATCAAATTTGATGGATTTAATTAGTTTTTGTTAGCCGTCAATTAACTTTCAGTTTGTTTCACTGAGTCTCAAATTATTTGAGTCATTTGGGTCGGTTCCGATACGTCATAATCAATTTTAATAGATTTGGTTACTTTTGGTTAGTCGTCTAATCAAGTTTCGGTTCATTTGACTTAGTATCAACTTATTTTAGCCATTTGGACCGGTTACGATACGTTAAAATCAATTTTAATGGATTAGGTTATTTTTGGTCAGATGTCGAATCAACTTTCGGTTAGTTTCACTTAGTCTCAAATTATTTTAGTCATTTGAGTCGGTTCCGATACGATATAATCAATTTTAATAGATTTGGTTAGTTTTGGTTACTCGTCTACTCAACTTTTGGTTAGTTTCACTTAATCTCAATTTCTTTTACTTATTTGAGCCAGTTCCGATACGTTATAATCAATTATCATAAATTTGGTTAGTGTTGGTTAGTCGTCCAATCAACTTTCAGTTAGTTTCACTTAGTCTTATCTCATTTTTTCATCTGAACGGGTTCTGATAAGTTATAATCAATTTTAATAGATTTGGTTAGTCTTGTTTAGTCGTCCAATGAACTTTTGGTTAGTTTGACTTAGTTTCAACCTATTTTAGTCATTTGAACCGGTTCCTATACGTTATAATCAATGTTAATAGATTAGGTTAGTTTTGGTTAGTCGCTAAAATTCGGTTCGTTTTGTCTAGTTTTAACATACTTTAATTTGTGTAATCTATTCCAGTACATTATACAACAATAACTAAAACAAAAAATAATAGAAGCGAAACAATTATGACTGTTGTTCATGATACTATTTGAATAGCTTGCTACATGGTTTAAAAGCATATCTTATTCATTTAACTAAAATAATTATTTTTTTCAATACTATTAGATTTTATCGAAATAAAAAACAATTTGTTTTAAAACTGTACTTCCATGGATCAACCATTTATTTATTCAGATTGAATAAATAGAGCTTTGAAATACCTATTAATTCATATTATATTATTATGTAGGTAGGAAAGGACGTCATTGAACTTGTACAACGTAAAAAGGAAAAATACTCAATCAAAATCGTACGCCAAACTGCCTAGGCGTACTGTTATACACTATTGTTGTCGAGAGCCTCGACGTTGCCGCACTACTGCTATGAGTTGTACGAGACTCGGGTAAAGTAATAATATTGTCACGATTTGTGTTTTTTTTATCTGTGACGCCACGCCCTACTTAGCGGGTAGGAGAGTAGCTCAGATTTAGGAACGCACTACGTCAAGTTGAGAAGAGATAATAAAGGAGGCACATCGATTTATTTACAAGCAAACTTAATAACGGTTAGACTGTATACTAATAAAGGCGTGTTTAAGATTATAGATGAATTAAGAGTTTACACTATACCCAATTAATATGAAATGCATGTCTTCTCGAGGGAGGCTTAGTTCAAAGTTTATCTAGCAAGCGACGTCACTATTTTATTAATAAAGTTTATGTGAGCGGAGTTGTCTTTTATTTAGGTATTTGTTCTGATATTTATAAGGTAAGTCTTTTAAGTTTATCACAAATTGCTAAGGCACTTTCACTACTTTTTAAAACTCCCCAAAAGCTATCCCCTTACCGGAAGTTCTGATACTTCACCAATTCGACTCTCTCGTATACTTTTAGTAGCCCCTAAATGCCGTATACCGGTGCATATGTTCATCCAGGTTAGGTAAGGACCTGACAACCCTATACCTGTGCATAAGTGTTCTCAGCTATGGGGGTTGTGGGATAGAACAGCTAGAAGTGGACGTACCTGTGTACTGCCCCGCAACTAGACTAAGCGGTTGAGAGACCCGAAAGCCTGATGAACTGCGTATTTATATGTTACAAAATGCTGATGGCTGCATCATTAAGGATTAATATCGCTCGCGTCGACCGCTCAATTTGTTTATAATTAACAGTGAACGTTTATATAACATTTATCAAGTTCAAGTTCAAACTTACGACAGGGTGATATTTAATTAATGCGTTTAAGTAGTTCACACATTTCCCCTCCCTAATAACATTGGCCCCCAAGGTTTTAACGTTTTAACCTAACTTATTTGCTTTAAAAGAGAGGAAACCGACGTCAATTCGGGCTTAGATACACCCATTTCCATTTCATGTAGTCGTGAGTTCTTGTGTGGTTTGCCTCGATCTTTGTGCTAGTTATAGGTACAGGGTTATCCAACTAGGACTAGACAAGGCGAATTTGTGGCTTTCCCTGTACTTTTATGAAAAACTGAAATAGCCATTTTATGTAATTTTCTCCCGCGAATACGGATATGTTCAGCAAAAAACAATTGAACATCAAATAAAAGTGCTAGGGGTCACTTTGATATTTTTTTAAATGGAACACCCTGTATATTACTACATTTTTGGACTCTCTAGAAAAATCTAAACACATTTTGTGTATAATATTCTATACCTATCTTTAACTGTTTACCAAATATTGACAGTTGAAAGTCTGGTATTTTGACACTTTGACAGGCTCTAAAATCTAAACCGCACAAGGTCAAAGAAAACGATTTGCACATTCCTATCTTAAGTTTTCGTAAACTATCGAATGACAGTATCTTCGAATTTAACCTGCGGATAAAATTAACCGGAACTCTGAAACCTCCGGTTAAATTCAAAATTACTATCATTCGATAGCTTATGAAAACCCAAGATAGGAATGTGCAAACCATTTTCTTTGATCTCGTGCGGTTTAGATTTTATAGCCTGTCAAATTGTCAAAATGCCCGACTTTCAACTGTCAATATTTGGTAAACAGCTAAAGATAGGTATAGGTTATTATACACAAAATATGTTTAGAATTTCCTAGAGAGTCCTAGTAATATACAGGGTGTTCCATTTAAAAAAATATCAGTGACCCCTAGCACTTTTATTAATTTGATGTCCAATTGTTTTTTGCTGTCATATCCGAATTCGCGTGAGAAAATTACATAATTCGCGTGAGAAAATTACATAAGATGGCTATTTCAGTTTTTTTTTTATAAAAGTACAGGGAAAGTCAAAAAATCGCCTTGTCTAGTCCTGTTAGATAACCCTGTACATGTAACAAAAGAAAAATAGTTTTACAATTTATATTAACAATGTTACAATCTTAACCTATGTCTTCTTACTTGTGACGTTTTTAGTTGTCCTATTAACAAAATCATAATTTGTTAAACCCGGCTTTTCGCTAGAAATGTATTATTTCAAAATTTGTTTGCTTCTATGGCCAATAACGTTTTACGTTTTAGTATTCATTGTGTTAATAAAGCAACTACGTGATAAACGTATTATTTAAATACGGTTCTGTCTTTAATTTATTACTAATTATATATGATAAAAACTCGCTTGATTTGATTTATTTAAGCTTATTGATCTATTATACCTTATATCTAGTGCAAACCTATCCGTTTTGAGAACATTGCTTTTCTTTTTATACTGGCTTATAATGCTATTTATTTTTAAAACTACAGTTTTATGCCTATGGACAATAAATTGCCTGTTATATATCTCCTCTGTTAAGATGCGTCCATCCCAACAGAAGTGATCTTAATTCATTGTCTTTATATCGGTTAGTTTTGGGAATGGTTGATTAAATGGGGCTTATATAAAGATAATGAATTTTCCATGGCGTTAAAAATTAACTTGTTGAGGCTCTGTATTATAATAAATTACCTATCCTATATTAACAATATTACGTTATGTTAAACTTATGTCTTGTTAGAATAAAATTCAAAAAGCCGGTCCTGTCTATATTCTATTTAACCATTGTTCTTTACTTATTACTTTTAAATCCATTATTTACAAATTTATCAAAACTATATAGTATATAGACTGTCCAATCTATGTATATAATATTTGCTAACAGCATTATAATAGTTTATTGGCTCAGTTATATTTCTTGACCAATCCGAAGCTTGCTTATATTGTTTATTAAATCACTCAATTTATTTTACTTCCTGACTTAATTCAACATGCTTGCTTTGTTTAAAGCAATAAAATATCTTTGCAACATATCATAATCATGTCTTTATGAATCTTATTATTTTCTCATGTTATCGCCTGGCAATGCAATCTTGTGCCACTTCGATGAATTAATATTAACAATGCTATGTAAATTAATAGGAAATTATACGTTACGCTTCCGTGGGTCACAGATGGCGACTGCATATGTCATTTTAGCAGATTCCTTGTGTTGCG
The DNA here is from genome assembly GCA_016904865.1 of Pissodes strobi. Lineage (NCBI taxonomy): Eukaryota > Metazoa > Arthropoda > Insecta > Coleoptera > Curculionidae > Pissodes > Pissodes strobi. The sequence continues at coordinate 130,892 of MU184339.1, read as the reverse complement.
GACTGCTTGGTTTCCGCAAAGCCTGGTAGATGGCGCTCGTAGTTGTCCTTTTCGGTTTCGTAGCAGAGACACGTCGTAGTCGTAGTGGGTAGTAGGTTCTTTGTTCCTGAAAAGGCGTGGTAAATGGCGTCGACTTGATTTGCTTCTTCGTCTGTTGACATTGGATGGGCTAAAGAATACAATCAAATATAAGTATCGTGAATATAATTTTTGGCAATATTAGACACTTGGCAAGATTTGATCTGGAATAGATTCTAAGGTTTGTTATTATTCTATTATTTATTAAATTATCTAATTCGTTGTCTACTACTGCTGGTATTTCATCTATATATTATAAATTCTTAAACTTTTTTATCTTCTAGTAATCCCTAGTCGAAGAACAGGGCAACTTCTGAACTTCTACTAATAATTCTTCGAATGGCTTGTATGGACTCGATTGGTGCTTTCCAATGACTCTTGACTGGTCCTGGATTGTGATCCATGCAGCATGTTCTCAAGGTAAGGTTATATATACATTATTTACAATTTCTTACTGCTTTTCTATACACTTCTTGGTATCACTTACATATACATTTTCCCATATATTTATTTTATTCTATGTTTCTTATATTTACTTTCCATATCTTAAGTTTTTCTTACTTAGGGTTTACTTTAAATGTATATACTTAGGTACGTTATGTATATCTATGTTAGCTTTATGTATAAATATAGGGCATTGTAACTATGCTATGCTATGTATCTATGCTTCATTACGTGACTAGCTTTATGTAAATTCTGTAGGACAGAGAAACATTATATTATTATTTATTTATACACGTATGCTCTCACACATTATATAAACATCTTTTGCTTATATATTTCTCCATTATTTCACCTTATGTATGCTTTACATCAACACCTTTTGCTTATATATTTCCTCACTATGTACGCTTCAACTTATATATGCTTCTTCTATATTTTTCATGCTTTACATAAACATTTCTTGCTTATGTAACATTTCGCCTTGGAACTTTGAGCTTCTCGGGTACCAAAATATTTGCTTCGGCTTCCTTGTACGTTAGTGTGGCTACTTTAGTCCCTATATGCTCAACTTTTCCATGCCTACATTTTTTGCTGTGACGTTATCTTTTAGACAATTCGTCGTTGCAATCTTATTTAGGTCGGAGAACACTTCCTCGTATACACATATATTTCTCCTGTATATACTCTCAATACACAATTTTAATGGCAACTCACATTTACTTGTGCTTTACTAATATATCTTCATATTTGCTTCACCTATTTATTTTGCATACATAGTTTACTAATCTTCTCGCTAATATTCACTTAACACGACTTCATTTGTCCTCATAAATTCTATGTTCTATACTATGTTCATTTTTCTATATAGTTTATTAAATTCCTAAGTGTTTTTATCTATATACTTATCCTATTAACACTCTGGCTTATATTATGCTATGTTTCACTATATATTTTCCTTATTTATATTTTAACCTCCTAAGTGCCTTGTATATATCATTTTCCATGAGCACTTGGGTTTTATATTTACACTATTTACATTTTGAAGCTTCGGGTCTCTCCTAGTTTTTGTGTTTTGTGCTTAGTTTCTTATTTTACTTGAGTACTGGTTCCATATAATTATATTTTTCTTATCTTCGTCCTCTTCGGTAGAGTCTCCTGCTTGCTCCATGGTTTCCTTTAGTTCCTCCTATACAAATCTGTTGTATTGCTCCATATACTTAACTATATTTGTGTTTTCGGTATTGACTTGCACCTTCGCCAAAAATAGCACAACGTAGTTAACTTTTTTCTTTGTTTGTTCCAGGTATGAACATAGACCCCTAGATGGCGCTTGTGACGTCGACCGCCCGTACTTCGGCGAGCGTCCGTGGTTGCAGCACGTGTCCGTACTCTGTGTTTGGTGACGCCGACCGCCCGTAGATGGCAGCACTTGGCCGTACCTCGGCGCGTGATTCAAAACCAATATGTGCTTATTATATGTATAGATTTTATGCAATAGCTAAACTGGCCTACCCTGCATTTATTAAATGTTTAATTACTTAATGATTTACTTGATTTTATTCTTTAATTTAATTTTTGTGACGTAGATTCATTAAGATGGCGGCACTAGGCCTAATTAACACTAAATTGCCTGGCGTGTGAGAGGGACGCTTAATTTAAATTGTTTCTGGAACGCGACGGCACTGTTTATTTAATAAAATTTATGGGTGCGGTGTTGTCTTTTATTTAGGTATTTGTTCTGATATTTATAATGTAAGTCTTTTAAGTTTATCATAGATTATTAAGGCACTTTCACTACTTTTTAACAATCCCCAAAAACTATCCCTTTACTGGAAGTTCTGATACTTCACAAATTCGACTCTCTCTATACTTTTATTAGCCCCCGAATGCCGTATACCTGTGGATACGTTCATCCAAGTTAGGTAAGGACCTGACAACCCTATACCTGTGCATAAGTGTTCTCAGTTATGGGGGTTGTGGGATAGAACAGCTAGAAGTGGACGTACCTGGGTACTGCCTCGCAACTAGACTGAGCGGTTTGAGAGACCCGAAAGCCTGATGAACTTGGCGTTTGCCTGCGTATTTATATGTTACAAAATGCTGATGGCTGCATCATTAAGGATTAAAATCGCTCCCGTCGACCGCTCAAGTTGTTTATAATTAACAGTGAATGTTTATATAACATTTGTCAAGTTCAAGTTCAAACTTACGACAGGGTGATATTTAAGTTTTTTTCCATATTTTTATCAGAATCAGAACTTTATATAAATTGCTGGCTTTTGGATAAGAGGATGAAAACACAAATTTGTGAAAAAGAGAAAATTATGTCCCTCTTGCAATTCAAAACTCTTCTAGCTGAGTAATTATGTAACATTGGGATTAGCCAGAAAAACAAGAGAGGTGAGCCAGATGATTCTGGATCTATAACGCCCAGAACATCGACCAAATGAATATGTACAGGGTGATCTATTATATTTTGACCCCCTACCTTTACCTTTATTATAACAGGTACAACAAATCTTGAAATGTGGAAGTTTTAGAACTTTGCCTAAACCGTCAGAATATTCTATCAGACAAAAAAATTAAGCATCGAAAAGCCCAGAAACATTCACAAGTTTGCTTTTTTTAATTGAACCACCTATTTTTTATTCCAAATTTCTATAGAGAATATTTTTCTGCAACCAAAAATATATAATTTGTTTATATTTTTCTTAGCAATTAGGTTCAAATTTAAATTCAAAATATTTTGTAAAAGTTATTACCTATTACAGGTATTTTTAAAGGTAGAGACTGGTAATGCCTAGAAATGTTTTAAGACGTCAAGCTGCTGCCAGATTGCCTTCGATTGATCAGGCAGTATTAATTATAATTAAAAATGAGATATACTGCTGAAGAAAAAGCTTCCATCATTCAACTTTATTATGCTTATAATTCTAATGCTAATCAAGTGATATTGCAATACCGAAGACTTTACCCCAATCGAACTACCCCTTGTAAAAATACAATCAAAAATATTGTAAAAGCGTTCGAGACCCGGAAGGAAATACAACGAAAAAGAAGAATGGTGGTTAGTAACGATGAAGAGGAACTCGGCGTCTTATTGTTATTTACAGGTAAATATTTTAAACATTGTTGGAAATGTAGATATAATAACTATGCATCTAGAAAATCTAGATAATCCTGAATCAAGCACAAGAAGCATTGGAAGCCAAGCCATGATATCACAGAACAAAATTTGGCGAATTTCACACAAACACAAATACCACCCCTATAGATTTATGCCAGTACAGGGTTTGACGGAAGATCACAAAAACCAAAGGCCTCAATTTTGCAGAGAAATGTTAAGGCGAATCCAGCAAGACCCTAATTTATTAAATAGAATTTTGTTTACTGATGCAGCCACGTTTACAACTTCTGGGATGTATAATAGGTGGAACAAACGGTTATGGTCTACTGAAAACCCATATAAAATCCAAGCCGTTAAAACACAGGGGAGACGTTCAATTCATGTTTGGTGCGAGATGTTGGGCAATCGTATATTAGGACCAATCATTTATTACGAAAATTTAAATGGTACGAGATACTTTCATCTCCTTGAAAACCATATCGAAAATATATTAGAACAGCTTCCACTTGCACAGTATAATTATTTGATCTGGCAGCAAGATGGAGCTCCTCCTCACAATGTTCAACCCATCACTGACTTTTTAAATAATAAATATGCTGTGTGGATTGGTCGAAGAGGACCTATCAAATGGCCAGCTAACAGTCCCGAGTTCAACCCGAATGACATCTTTCTATGGGGAAATTTAAAGGGTAATGATTACTATGAAAAAACTGAGAACATTGCCGTTTTAGAAGAAAGGATTCATGCCCAAATTGAAAATTTAAACAATAACCACCCAGAATTTATTTATAATACAATTCACCGCAAATTTTTAAATAATATACAAAAATGCATTGAAAATAATTGTGGATATGTAGAAAATGTTTAATTGTATGTGTAGATCATGCTGAGTTCTTCTTCATCGTTACCATTCTTCTTTTTCGTTGTATTTCCTTATTATTTATTATTAGCATAATAAAAATGAATTTTATTATAGAAATTGGAAGCCTTTTCTTCAGCAGGATATCCCATTTTTAATTATAATTAATACTGCCTGATCAATCGAAGACAATCTGGCAGCAGCTTATAACCTTTCTAGGCATTACCAGTCTCTACCTTTAGAAATACCTGTAGTAGGTAATAACTTTTACAAAATATTTTGAATTTAAATTTGAACCTAATTGCTAAGAAAAATATAAACAAATTATATATTTTTGATTGCAGAAAAATATTCTCTATAGAAATTTGGAATAAAAAATGGGTGGTTCAATTTAAAAAAAGCGAACTTGTGAATGTTTCTGCGCTTTTCGATGCTCATTTTTTTTGTCTGATAGAATATTCTGACGGTTTAGGCAAAGTTCTAAAACTTCCACATTTAAATTTTTGTTGTACCTGTTATAATAAAGGTAAAGGCAAGGGGTCAAAATATAATAGATCACCCTGTATTGAATGACAATGTTGCCCATTTGCCAGATTGGACTAACGGACGTGTAAGATGCAAGTTATTGTGCTGCAAAGGCAAGTCACCGGTGAGATGCAGAAAGTGCCACATTCACTTGTGCTGTAGTTCTGACAAAAATTGTTTCGTACAATTTCATCCACAATAAACACAGTAAATATTGTTATTTTTTATATAACAACTATGTCTAAGTGCATAGTGTGGCCATTTGGGAACAGAAAAAATTAAATGTGAATAAACTGTCAATTTGTTTTTTTTCTAAAGTACCTTAATATGTGATTGTTAGATTAAAATTATAGCCTACTAATTTTGTAAAGCAATTTTTAATATTTTTAATAAGCTATGCAATAGAGGGTAAACAAAAGTAAATAAAGAGTATGCAACATATGGGAAACTTCTTTAATATTGGTTTCTCAGAAAATTTTATTCTTGATAAAAGTTGATGCTTGCCCTAAAATAATAAACGAATATTTCAAATTTTATGTACTGCTTTTAGGGCGGGAGCAAATGTATTTTCCGAAATCGCGTCACGAGTAAAGTACCTTAACTTATAAAGTTGCAGCAAAATCTTATAAGGAAAAGTTCTTTTAAATTAAAAAAGTAATCTAAATATAAAATTAGAGTTAAGTACATCAACTTTTAATTTCTCCTTTTTTTCTCGATTTTTTCTTAAACGTTACGCCACTGGTGAATGTTCCGTTCTTTTGTTATTAGTATAGTTGCCAAGTAACTTCAAAATTTATTTAAGATAAAAATTCGATGCATAGCTGCATAATGTTTGAGTTTTGCCAGAGATAATAGCCGGTTTAGGTATCAGTGTGTTGCAAACACATTTAAACACTTTTGGTTCAAAAATTTTTGGAATCAAAATCATCAATAGACTCCTTTCTTTTCTTTTGCCAGTGTCAAATATTTTTAAAATTTCATTTATATGCAGCATTTAGAAAAGAAGATGCTCTATTTTGCACTCATCGGTTTATTAAATCTAAATTTATTGATTCGTTTTGCTAACAATTCGCTTGAAATTGCCGCCTTTCTTAATGTAAATTATCTCTATTCTAAGTATGGGTTAACGATATATTTGTATTAGCATTTATAACACGTTCTGACGATGTTTATTTTAGTTGATAAGCGAAGCACATTGTTATTAGGATAGCTTGGCTTGATTTATATTACAATACTGTAGAACGGCCAGCGAACCGATTTATATATTTTTTAAGAATTCTGTTAATAAAACCTGCAAATACGCTGCATTAAACTGGTCGATTCCTATTTTATTGTCGGTTTGAATATTTCATAACTTTTTGGGAACCCCTTGGTTGCTGAACTCCAATTGCCGGTCGATCATTTCTGAGATCGTTAGATCGTTTTGGGACCTCTGCCTTTAAATATATTTATCTTTCCACGCGGCCTGCACTAGCAATTTTCGGTTGGTTCTGTTGGCAGCATTGGGTAGTGGGATGTACTATTTCTTATAAATGCCAGCTGTCGATTAAAATTTTTAAAAGTTTATCGTTTTGTTAGGGAATATTCTCTGGTATTTCTTGAATCATTTAATTTCGGTGCATTAGTTGTGGCTTCCGCCGTCGTTTTGCCATCCCAGTAAACGAGAACTAAGTCGTTTGTTATCTTAGAATTATTCCTTGTATCGAAATCACTTAACATGTTTCAGCCCATCAACTGACGTAGCGTTTGATCTCGTAGAAGGAGAAAGGCAAATTGACAATCGAGAGTTCTTCTAAGATTACCTTTCAATGCGAGAAGAAGGTTTGCTGTGAGTGCACTCTCAGAGACTCCACATTTAGTTTGTGATTTAATTCCGCTCATTTATTGGGGATATACTGTGGTATCTCTTGGTGTTTTGACACGACCGATTTTCGGGATCTACATACTGTACTAGAGGCTTTCCATGTTCGTCGAATCTCCCTTAGGTAGCCCTCATATACGATCGAGGGTCTTACCAGCAGGCTACCACCTTTGCTACCAGGCTACTACTTTTGCTAGCAGGCTACAAGTTTCACTAGCGAGCCACAACTTCAATTAGTGGGCCACAGTTCAATTATCAGACAATCTTGACACCGAGCTATCGAGTGCTCGGCTAGTTTTCCCCGGGGCCATCGAGTGGCAGTACCTGAGGTATCTATAGGTGCCCGGCGCCTCCACCAGAGTTCGACGACCGGATTATTATCTTTCATGAATTCGTTTGTTCATCAGCTTGATATAATCGCTCTTAATTTTCCTTCTTTTAATATAAATAAAACATTGACCGCCAAGCTCTGAGATAGCTCATTAATTTTATGTTCATTTATTCACTGGTTTATCGGACCAGTTAATCTAATTGCTCTGAATTTTCTCTCTTTTTAATATACGTCAAGCATTGACCGGCTTTAAAACAGTTTCAATAATTTTATTAAATAAATAAATAAACTTTTATTGCCAACAAAACATTTTTCAATGAAAAGCAACGTCAAGATAAGTTAATATACATGTGGGTACTAATATTTACTAGATATGACAATATAATATTTATCACCTACTGAAGAATAGTACAGTTTTGCCTCCAAAAATGTTTTTACCTTGTTTTTAAAAGTTGATAAATTTTCCATCTGTCGTAGTTCAACAGGTAACGCGTTATAAGCTTTAATAGCTTGATATACTGGTCCCTTCTGGAAAAAAAGTAGATATATGTAATGGAACTGTAAGGTCACATCCACCTCTGGTTTCCATTGACATGTTTGAGTGTTGATCTCTGTTTGTTTTAAATAGACCTAGATTCTTTTTGACAAAAATCACAAGCTCATAAAAATAAAGAGAGGGGACAGTTAATATGCCTAATTTCGAGAAATAGGGCTGACATGAAGTTGTAGGTGTAATACCATAGATGCATCTTACTATTCTCTTTTGGGCAACAAATATGTTTTGAGCCTTCCTAGAGGATCCCCAAAACAAAATACTGTATGTAATTATAGGCTGAACATTTGACAAATAGAAAAGTTTGACAGTCTTTACAAACAGCTGGTCTTTTAACCTGCGGATAAGTGCACACATGCTATTAAGTCTGCTTTCCATGACTAAAATTTGATGATCCTAGTTTAGTGGAGGGTCCAAATGAATCCCCAAAAACTTTATGTTTTTTAGAGATGGAATCGATTTTCCATCCAACACCACATATAGCGACTCCTGTTGCTCTATATTTTGTTTCTGAAAGGCTAGCAAACTAGTTTTACTTATATTAAGCTCAAGCCCACTCTTTTCACACCATAATTTCATTTGCCCAGCCGCATTTGTACAATTTGCAGCAAGATCGGATATAGAGGAATTAGCAAGAATAATGGAGGTGTCATCAGCATACTGACAGATTTTTTGTGCTGGTATGTGGTCGCTAAGACCATTAACATACAAGAAGAACAGGATAGGTCCAAGGATTGACCCTTGTGGAACTCCTACTGCAGTCAGAATTGGATCCGAGAAAAAATTTTGACCCTCATAATCAAGAGCAATGGTATACTCTCGGTTTGAGAGATATGGGTCTATTAGCTTTAAGCATAGACCTCTAAGTCCGCACCTCTCCAATCGATCCAGCAACAACTTGTGGTTAACAGTGTCAAAGGCCCTTTGAAGATCAAAATAGAGACATGCCACTTTTTTATTTTGATCGATGCAATTTACAATAAATTATAATGTTTTAAAGAATGCTAACTGGGTTGACATTTTGGGTCTAAATCCAAACTGACACTCTGAAAAAATATTATTGTTCTGAATAAAGTTCATGAGCCTTGTGTAAATTGATCTTTCAAAGATCTTTGACACTGAAGGCAGCAATGAGATTGGCCTGTAATTTGAGATTAATTGGTAATTTCCTTTTTTGTAAACTGGTATGACTTTTGCTTTCTTAAGAGAATCTGGAAAAATACCAGTTTCAAAGCTTTTATTTATAATGTTGCTTAAAGGTTTA
>MU184339.1:97520-111850 GCA_016904865.1 Pissodes strobi | reverse complement strand
ACTAAAGCTTTACAATCATCTTCCCTGGTCACCTAAAAACTTGCCAAATCCTTCACAATTTAAATCCCATACCAAAGCGAAACTAATGAAGTGTTCATTCTATTCTCTAAATGAGTATTTCCCACACAATTTTTAAGTGTCTAAAGAACAATTTTGAGAGCAATATGGCTTTATGTGGAATAGCTTTAGTTTTTTCTGTTATTCTGTAATTTCTAGATTTAGTGTTGTTTTATTTTATTTACTAGATAATATTTTTGTATGACAATTCCTATGCATTTTGTATGTCTTTATGGAAATAAATTTGAATTTGAATTTGAAATTTGAATTAGTTGACATTAAAGTGATCACTTTGATTTGTAGTATTTAGTGCATTTAGTTGTAAGGCATATGGTACCGTTAACAACAGAATTGGTCTCCGTACAATCTCCATATTGTACTCTATTTATCAATTTCTTTAATAGTTCTCCGACATTCCTTGGTCTTTAAAATTGCAAATTTTACTGTAAATTGTTGCTGTGTTTTCATAAAAAAAGAGCTTGGTGGCAAATATATTGTTTCTTAAATTTTAGATTGTGTTTTCTTCTTAAGTTAAGCTTGAGTAATTTTTGATTTAATAAGCCAGTCTAGCCATCCTGCACAACACCAGCGGAGCTTTTTCAGTATAGTTGGACAGAACTGGTGGCGCTCTAACGACCTCACTACCGGGGCCGGGTATTTGTAACACGACTCTCCGGGGCTAGGTTTCCTTTTAATTGAAAAAAAAAAATCTTCACTATCACTTTGACTTCAAGAAGAAAAACGTGTTGCAAATTTTGAAAATCACCTGATAAATAAATCTAATAAGGCATACAGGAGAGTAGGCCGTGCATTTGGAATAAAAACAAATAGCAATAATTTTACTTCACTCTGACATATGAAATCAATTATTACTCAGTCATTCCAATTGTATTTTGTAATTATTGTGGACAATTATTATTTTGGACCAAAAGTGTTTAAATGTGTTTTCAACACACTGATACCTAAACTGGCTTCAATCTCTGGAAAAACTGAAATATTATGCAACTATGTAACTAATTTCTTTTTCAAATTAATTTTGAATTTACTTGGCTCTAATTCGCGAACGTAGCTTGTATATAACCTATTTATTTTGTGTCCTTCTTAATCTGCTAAAATCTATTATTTATCAAAATTTTAATTAACAAAAAGGATTCCCGGAGTTTTAGTAGTGTGTTTGTTATTGTTTGTGATAATGGATTGTGCAAAAATGTGAAGTGTTTTGGCGGAATTTGCTAGTTTTGCCTTCCCGTATTTGGCGTCAAGAAGATTCTTTACATCTGGACGACGATAATTGGGTGTGCTGTGTTCCATTATCATGTGCTGTTTTCCTCTCTTCAACAGTTCTCCTGCTACTCCTCAGACGTGATATTTCCTATTCTTTTCTATTTTGTCTTTAAAGAATCCCACAATGTCTGAAGTTTTCAAATGTTGCAAAACAAGATTAATAATAACTGGATCTGTGTGGTCTGTAACAACATATTTCAACCAAGTTGGAAGAGGACAAAGGGTTATAGAGTTTTATCAAAAAATTAAATTTTTTGCTCAGAGGATTGTGGAGATGGAGCGGGGAATGATGGTGGAGACTCAGAAAAAGCTATCCAAAATATGATTGAGGAACTGACAAAGGAACTGCAGATGAAAAATTTCTATATTAAGAGGATAAAGAGGAACTCTAGTGCCTTCGAGATTGAAGCTGCTGAACTTGAGATCGGATTACTCAGTGAAATTGAAACATACAGGCTTCGGATGAATAAGCTGAAGAAACAATCGATGAGCAAACAAAAATTAGACATTCTTTGCAAAACGTTGGTGCTGTCGACTCGGAAACCCAAACGACTACAAGTTTGAGTACTGAACAAACGCAGACATTAAATCTGAGTAGGACTTGTGAAACACAGACCGACGAGGGAACAGTTCCGCTACTTTCATCTGAAACGCAAACAGAAAATGTTTGTTTCAAGGATTTTAATATGCAAACGACTCCGATAAAGCACTTGGATTATAGAAACTTAAACAATTCTGGTACCCAAACTAAATTAACTTGGTGTTTAAAACCTAGAATTCAACGACAGCTTTTAAGCGTTAATGAACATAAGAGGGACAATGGAAACATGATTGCCTCTCGCACTGGTAATGCCGAGAGTGGTAAACGTGTGCATCTGCTATGGATCAAAGCAAGGAACAAATGCTGCTAATCGGGAATAAAAATGACTTAAAAGGTTTACCCATGCTTTTCAAATGGAAATCGCTATCAAAAGTCGATATTAATTCTCAGTACTCAGAAAGAAATGAACTCATGGAAGAGATAGTGCAGAGAAATGCTGAACTAAATCTTAAATTTACAAAGAGTGATTATCTGGTGCTATTCATTGGTTTGCAGAATGCAGTTAAAGGTAAAATGCCAACTAAAGATTTCCTTAGAAGTGTCATGGAACATTATAAGAACACAAACCTTGTAATCGTAGGACCATCATATGTCTGTAATAGAAGAGTCTTAAACATGTTTATATATGAACTTAACAGATCAATCAAAGCGTTCTTTCATTATGCTAGTGACCAAGTTAAATTTCTAACAATGGAGTCTTTTGTGAGTACCTCAAACCATCAAATAAATTCAACATATATACATACAGTAATATAAGGATGGTTAGTTATATATGTCGAGAAATCCTTAACAACGGAAGTTACGCTCCACAAGAAGCAACCAGGCAAACATTTTCCAAGCAGAATTTAACCCAGGAAAGTTTATCTTTGGAGGAGCGATTGGTTGGTCTTCTTGGTAAGAAGGATGCCTTTGTTCCTAGAATTACGACGTTCCCAAAGGGGTATCCTCCTCCGATGGAGGTGATCTGGCGAGTAAATCTCCTTGCTGATTTGTCTAATGATGATATTAACCGCCATGATAGTGACATGCTATTTGGGATAATTGACAAGAACTCTGAGCCTCAAAACCAAAATTTTCTGACGCCTCCAGACCCGCCGGGCATAATATAGATGGACATAGTTTTGTACACTCTTCCCTTATACCTCAACTCCCCGTCAGTGACAAGAATGGTGGAAATATTAAGATAATGCATCTGAATATAGCGGGTCTTGCGGGCAAGACTAATTCTCTTGACATGTAGCTTAGTGGACATGATATTGATGTACTCTGCCTCAGCGAGCACTGGCTAACTAAAGACAAGCTTGAAGTCACTTTTCTTAACAATTATAGACTGATATCATATTTTTGTAGAGCACAATCTCGCAGGGGTGGTGTGTGCATTTATGCTAAGAAGGATTTGGATGTTGGTCCATGTATTTGTAGCGATAGCATAGAGAGTTAATTTGAAGCTTGTATAAGTGTCTTAACTATAAGCAAACTAAAATATAAGATATTCGTAATTACCATGTATCGAACGCCTGATAGTTACACTAGTACTTTTTTTGAAGGACTTTCAACGTTGTTGAGTCGGGTATATCGATTGAATGATCTTCATATATTTTGTGGCGATTTTAACATCAATTTGCTTGAGATGGTCAATAATAGAACAAATAGAACAAATCTAATAAATACCCTTTTGGAATATGGAATGAGACAGCTCGTTTTTGAAGCTACGAGAATCTCAGGAGAATCTGCGACTTTAATTGATAATATGTTTTCCAATGTCGTCGAGTGTAAAGTTCAAATTGGACACACCTTCTGTTCTGACCATACTTACCAAGTAGGTTCTTTTGAGATTTTCGTTAATGTGGATGTGTGCAGTGGATATGTGTTTAGAAGAATCTTAAATAATGTAAATGTAGGCTGTTTCGCTGGTAGTTTGGCGCGTGAGAACTGGAACGAAATGTACGGTGCAAGCAATTTTGATTCGGGTTTTAGTTGTTTTTACAATGACTTCATTTATTACTATAATAGGGCTTTTCCAATAACAATGGTAAAACAAAAATCAAATCAAAGAAAAAAGCGGTTTTCCTCGCAGCTCAGCGAGATGCATGATTTTCTGTGTGACCTAAATAAATTAAGGAAACAAGTGAATAATCCAGTTGTCACTGGTAGATATAAATCTCTTTTATCTTTGTATAAAGAATCTGTAAAGAAACGACGGCGCGGCGTTCTGTTAATGACAATAGATTGAAGCTTTTATTAAATATAGGTAAAGAGAGCTGGAAAATAATTAACAAACACAGAATTCATAAAAACCCTATTAAGGACATTAGAGTTACTGCACAGGATGGCTCTATTGAAGTTGTAAAGGACGTAAGGACTATATGCAACTTGTTCAGTGACTTTTTTGCTAAAACGACGAAATATGATTCTGGTCCTTCTCGAGACCTTCATCTGATCAATGTCTCCTTAAATTTATTTTTATCACCGACCGAACCGCTAGAGGAGGGAGATGATCCTATGGCGCTCGACGAGCGGTGTGTGTGCGAAGATGTTGATTGACACGGTTTTGAATATTTGTAGCTTGTAATTAGTGGGAAACAGATGTCCTGGAAGTAAGTTCCACAGTGATGCAGTGCGCCAGACAAAGGAGTTCTGGTAAAGCGATGTTCTAGGTGTTTCTAATTGTACGACGAACTGGTGCTCTCCTGCCGTCTGTCGGGACTGTCTGACAGGAGTTGCCAGGGGCGGGATTATGTGGGCCAAATCCTGGGAACATCTGCCGTGAAAGTATCTGTAAAACAGAGACATCTCGGCCACATGTCTGCGATGTTCCAGACTATCCAGATTCCGGGTCAACTACGGATCGCCGACGAGACGCACAGCCCTCTTCTGAATGGAATCCAGCAGCTTTAGGGTATGCTTTGGTGCGGCACCCCAGATATGTGAGCAATATTCTAAGCACGGTCTTATTTGCGCTTTGTACAGCAAGAACAACTGCTGCGGTGTATAGAGTTTTTTGTTGCGAAATAGCGCACCAAGCTTCTGGGAGGCTGATTTTGCGATGTTAGCAACATGGTCATGCCATGACATATGGCTGTTGACCGAGACACCCAGCAGCCCGATTGACGAGGATGAAGGAATGGTCGATCCTGCCATAATGATGTCAGGGCCCGCTGTATTGACCCTCTTAGTAAACGTTGCTGCTTGGGTCTTTGCTGAATTGAACTGAACTAAATTTCGGTCGCCCCAAGTTTGAACTTTCTCCAGGTCTTGATTTATTGCCGTAATCTGCTCCTGTCTGCGGTGATGAGTCTCAGTCGCTGGTAAGGGTTTTTCTGATCTAAAGTGGGAGACAAGGGTACTGTCATCTGCAAAACTGTAAACAGGATTATTCGTTTCGATCAGCAGGTCATTAATATAGATGAGGAACAGAGTTGGTGAAAATATTGCGCTCTGAGGCACGCCCGCGTTGATGGTGAATGTGTCCGAGATATGTCCATCGACTGCAACGTGTAGGGATCGGTTCTTAAGGAAACTGGCCAGCCAGCTGCAGGGAGAGGCGGGCAGTCCCAAGGACGGCAGTTTGTTGAGCAGTCCGTCATGCCAAACTCTGTCGAATGCCTTTGAAATATCCAACGCAATCGCTCGAGAGTCTCCGTAGTTTTCAATTGCCCTACTCCATATATGAGTGACATAGGCCAATATATCTCCGGTCTATCTCTCTTTCCGAAAGCCGTATTGATTATCACTGATTATTTTGTTGCTCTCGAGGTACTTGAGTAGGTGCTGGTTGACCACACGTTCCATGACTTTGGAGATTATTGGAAGCAAGGCAATTGGGCGATAGTTTGAGGGCGTGGTTTTCTTGCCTTTTTTTGGAACAGGTTGCACTCGAGCGACTTTCCAAGAGAATGGGTAAATCCCTTTTCTGTAAGAAAGAGAAAAAGCCTGGAAAAAACGGGTGTTAGTTCGTTGGCGCAGCTCTTCAGCACGATGGCAGGTATTCCGTCCGGTCCTGATGCCTTTTGTGTATCTAGTTCTTTAAGGATTTTGCGAATTGAGCGAACTTAGATTGAAGGCTTACTACGAAAAACATGCTGCGGGCATTGATGGGATCTCGGGTAGGGTTCTCAGAAGGACTAGTCACCCAATATCGATACCACTGAGCCATCTCGTGAATGAATCTTTTACTAATGGCATATATCCTGAGCCACTAAGGGAGTCTAAATGCGTGCCCGTGTTTAAAAATAAGGGATCCAGCTCTGACATTTCTAATTATAGGCCTATCTCTATTCAAAATCAGATCGCTAAAATATTTGAAGCAGCATTCGCTGTGAGACTGGTCAATTTCCTGGAACACTCACAACTTTTGAACAATATTCAACATGGGTTTCGTAAACGGAGATCTACTGTGTCGGCCATTGACAGCTGGATTTTTTGTCTACAATGCCATAAACAATAAAGAACATATCGTGGGGCTTTTTTATGATCTGAGTCAAGCATTTGACACCATTGATAACGGACTGTTGCTAGATAAGTCATATGCTATAGGGGTTAGTGGAAATGCTCATTCATGGGCAAAAACTTACTTGGAGAACCGCAAGCAGATCGTTGTGATTGATGGTGTGGAATCTGACAAAAGGTCAAGTAATATTGGTGTACCCCAAGGTTCAATATTGGGGCCATTGTTTTTTATCATCTTTGTCAATGACCTGGAATCATTTTGCTGTACACCGGTACTTCGGAGGAATTTCAGACATATTGCTCAATGAATGGACTAAAACTTAATGCTGAAAAGACCTGTTTCATGCAATTTCTTCCGAACACTGTGGTGACAAACTATGACTTGCTGATTAAGTTAGGAGGTAAGTCCATGCATAACACTAATGCCTTTAAGCTCCTGGGACTACCTACATGTGGACCAAAAGTTAACCTGGAATATTCATATTGCCCATATATGTAAAAGATTGAGTGTCTCGTGTTATGTTATAAGGAATCTTCGGAGTACTGTATCAATTAGTGTCCTGATGATGTTTTATTATGGCATTGTGCACTCCCACCTTCAGTATTGTCCACTTTTTTGGGGATCCTCAGCCCATATACAAAAGGATTTTATATGTCAGAAGAAAATTCTGAGATGTACGAATAATGAATCTAGAAGAGTATCTTGCAAGCCTTTATTTCGCAACTCTGATATTCATCAAACAATACTAGAAATTGTTTAAATCTCCATCTGCCCTTTTGTAGAACGACAGTATCCCAGAATTCTCCACTTTACATGGGCATTAAATGTTTTAACAAATTTGGGACACTGATGGGTAGCGAAAGCTAAAAATATTTTAGGACTAATTAAAGTAGTTTTTGATTGTTAATGCGTTTTATTCCGTGGAAGATTACCTTGATCTCTAAGAAAGAAAGCTGTTTGATATGTGTGTTTTTTTGCGTATAGTTTTTCATTGTGCAATGTTATTTTATTTTGTCGGAAGCAGGACTTATTTGTCTTGGTCTATTTTATCCCGTAACTAAGTACTTTAGTTTTAGATGTTTTGACTAGCCACATAAGTTTCTATAAATTTTTGTAAAAAATTCTATGGTGAATAAATTATATTTGATATACTAATAACAAAAGAACAAAACATTCACCGGTAGCGTAACTTTTAAGAAAAAATCGAGAAAAAATAGAAATTAAAAGTTGATGAACTTAACTCAAATTTCACATTTAGATTATTTTTTTAATTTGGAAGAACTTTACCTTATAAGATTTTGCTGTATCTTTATAAGTTAAGGTACTTTAACCTTGATGCAATTCCGGGAAATATCATTTGCGCCCGCACTAAAAGCAGTACATAAAATCTGAAATACTGATTTATTGTTTTATGGCAAGCACCAACTTTTATCAAGAATAAAATTTTCTGAGAAACCAATAATAAAGAAGTTTCCGATATGTTGCATACTTTTTTGGACACACTGTATAATAAAAATAGATTAATTTATCTTAAATAAAATTGGGGTGATGATGTGGCTCGAATGACTGATGGAAGGTGAACCAGACTACGCATCATTGGAATTTGAGCACCGTAAATTTTGGATAGATTTTGAAAATTTTCAACTCAAAACTAGGTGGCCGATTTTGTTCAAATTTGGACAGGTGGGAACTAGACCCTTTGCTTTCTAATTTATAGTTGGTGATACATGTTTATCTACTTTGAATTATGCCCGGGACCATTTTTCGACAGCGGCCGCAAATGCGAAATGTTTTTGCTCCGGGAAGAAATAATGACGTCAAAACAAAATTTTACCTAAAATCACATAATCAATGATCTCTTTATAAATCGAAATATTACACAAATGTTTTGAAAGGTCTCAGAAATAAAAGGTAGATCGCGACAACGCTAAATCCGATTATTCTGACCATTTTTACAGGAAGCGCATGACGCTTGCATGGCAGAATAATATATTTTATTACCAGTCCGGAAACTAGGCTTTTCCGGTGCGCGCACGACAGTTACTGGTGTGAGGCGTAGCTGTCGCCGGAAGTCATGCAATTACAGGAAAACTGTTTCTGCACGTGTAACGAACGATGTTTTTCATAATCCCTCTCTGAAATCAAAACATAAACATAAAATTCTTATAATTTTATGTATCTAAAATCCTGTCACAATAAAGAATAAAGATTTGCGCGTTTTGATTTTATGTATATTTAGTTATAAAATAATTAATTGATTTTGTTTTAAAATAGGGAATAAATCGAAACGTGAACATTATCTACTTAACCTAAAACAACTGTGCCTTGCTAGTGGACTGTAATTTTATTTTCTTCGCCGAAGTTCACAGCTTTCTCGTTTCCCAATTAAAATCCATTTTTTATGGAATTACTGTGCAATCACTTTATTTAAAAGCATAAATAGCACTTTACAAAAAATAACATAATAAACTTAGTGACTAAAAACAATTGGCGAGATACCCTCGGACACAGCACAAAGGGCGCCCGTCCACCTGACGATTGTAAGCAGTGAAGACCTAAAGTTAATCTCTCTTAATTTGAACTGAACTCTCTTCTCACGGTTAAAACTGCTTGAAATTGTATATCCTAAAACAACAACGATTCAGCAATCAACATACAGAGAAGTATTTGAAATTGATGAAGCTGCGCTACGTGACGGTGTTATCGATTTCAAAGAATTAAAGTGTGTTTATTAGAGCGGATCAGATTTCATGAACGGAAATTTGGCTATTAATTTTATCTTGAAAGATTAAATAAAATACTGGATTATACGAATAGTGTGTTTACCTTGCAACATTCTCCCTCCATGAAGTACTGGCTTCAACAGATTATCTTTTTGATTATCTTCGAAGGGCAAATGACATAATTTTGTAATTGACCGTGTATAGATTTCGTCCTTCTTTCTTACTTTTGCCATTCGAACCTTCCCATCCGAGCCCGTCACAACTTCTATAATACGTGCCAATGGCCATTTCAAAAGTGACACATTATCTTCTTTCAAAAGTACAATCATATCTTTATTTAGGTTCTTTGTCGAGTAGAACCCTTTTGGTCTGTTTTGTAATCTTGTTAGATATTCTATCGACCATCGTTTCCAAAATTGCTATTTTATTTTTGAAACGAATTGCCAAAAGTTTAATCTATTGTCTGATATATTAGATAAATCCCTTTCTGGATATGTGGTTAAGGGTTCCCCTATCAAAAAATGAGCCGGTGTCAAACAATGCAAATCGTTAGGATCAGAAGAAACTCGAATAGGGGCCTTGAATTTAAAATAGCTTCTATTTGTGCTAAAACAGTTGTCATTTCCTCAAATGTCAGAATCAAGTTACCTACTATGCAACGAAGGTGATATTTTGTGGAGTTGATCCCCGCTTCCCACAATCCCCCCAATGAGGACCAATCGGTGGAATAAAACGCCACTGTATTTCCTTATCTGCCAAAAAATTGTGAACGGTGTCTAAATTGGGTTTAGATTTTAAAAATAAATATACCTCTTTAAGTGCGTTATTAGCCCCTTGAAAATTCGTAGCGTTATCACTATAAATAGTATCTGGACATCCCCTTCTAGCAATAAAACGTTTAAGCGTATTAAGAAAGGCATCTGTGCTCAAACAACTGACTAACTCTATGTGAACAGCTTTGGTCACCATACACACAAATAATGCAATATATGCCTTGGTAACAGTTGATTTTCTAAGCCTGGATTGTTTTATTTCAAATGGACCCCCGAAATCAACCCCCACTTTCAAAAAAGGTCTTGCAATTGAAACTCTGTCCAATGGAAGAGAACCCATGAGTTGATTCGATACTTTTGCCTTGAACCTATAGCAAGCAGTACAAGCCTTAATAACAGATTTAACAGCTTTTCATACCATGAATCGGCCAATATCGCAATCTTAAATTTGCCAACACAGCTTGAGGACTAGCATGGCACAACTTTTTATGTTCTAACTGAATAAGCAAATTAACAATGTGGTGTTTATTTGGTAACAAAATTGGAAATCGTTGATTAAAATCTATATTTGCCTTGGATAACCTACCATTGACCCTAAGAATTCCTTCCTTGTCCAAAAATGGATTTAGACATCGTATTCTGCTATTTTTAAGCCCATTTTGTATTGTTTCATCGTCATGAGATTCCAATAGTTTAATTTCGCCTCCAAAACACTCAGATTGGACCAGTAGAATTATTTTATGAAGAGCACCTTTTAACTCCTCAAATGTAAGAGGTCCGCGAATTTGATTTTTCCTTGCAAACCTTAGACAATATGCTACAGTTCTGTTAAAATTTGAAAACCTATGCCATTCAATCAATGGTTGAAGCTTTACTTGAGAGAGTGCAACTTTTCTCTCTTCTGGTAATGTTTCCATTTTTATAAACTCATTAGAGTCAGAATAAATCATTTCGGAATTTTCAAGAAATGAGGGACCGTGCCATCACAATTTGTTTGACAAAATATCTGAAGCTGACATGCCACGAGATATATAATTAGCAGGATTGTCCGTAGAACATATATGTTTCCACTCCATATTTACAGTTAATTCGTGTATTTCCGCGACTCTAAATGGCGATCATTTGTGCAACTCGAATCCTCCGGCCCTTAGCATATTAATTAATTGATCCTTAAGTTCTAGTGCCTCTGACTTATCGTTAGTCCCACAAAGAATATCATCTAGATAACTCTGATTTAAAACTGCTTTAGAAGCAAGGGGATAAGTTGATGCTTCATCATTAGCTAACTGATTTAAACATCGAGTTGCCAAAAATGGAGCTGAGTTTGTCCCATAAGTCACTGTTTGAAGTTCTATGATTTTAAATGATAATTTGGGATCATCCCTCCAAAGAATGTTCTGAAGAAAACGTTGACTTGGATTGATCTTTATCATGCGGTACATCTTTTTTAATATATGTTACCAATACGAACTGAAACGTTCTAAATCTGCACAGTACCTCAAACAACTCTGGTTGGACAGGAAAACCTTTTAACGGAATGTCATTTAATGCCTGCCCTGATGAAGTTTTGTTTGACGCATCAAACACAACCCGAAGTTTGGTGGTTGTTGCCTCAGACCTTATAACACACTGATGCGCCAAAAATACCCTGTTTATTTTCCTCAAGGCCCGAATCAATGAATTTTCCATGCTCCATGGCGACATATTCGTCAATGAATGCCTTATACTCAGAAAAAAGTTCCTGATTTGTATTAAACCTATTTTCCAATGACTTAAACCTCTTAACAGCTGAATCGACAGAATTCCCTTTAGCGTTAGAGATAGATTATACGCTTATTTTAATTTACTCGTGAATTTGAAATACTTTCAGTTTTGGCAGGGCCGAACATCAGGAGAGAATTAAAGATTTATTGTTGAAAATCTAAATTACAAAAGTAAACGAAATATACGATATCAGCAAAAATATGAAATAAGCAGAGCTCTCTACCTAGGGTTGTGTAACTAAACGCGGACCGAAGAATCCTAAATTTTATTTTTAACGTTAAGACCGAAAATAGGCTTGCTTGGCGACGTACTCGCCGGTGTCTACTTTCCCAGCAAAAAATAATAACCATTCAGCGTGGTTCTTGAAATATAACAGCTGGCTTGAATTGTAAACAATCCCAGGAAGGAAACCTTAATAAAAATAAAAATAAAAAGGACCAAAGAGAATTGGGCCCGATATTGTGGTAAATACCCACAGCTGGTTAATGGGGACAACAGGTAGAAAACTCTGCGATAACAAAATATGGTCAACTATCTTATAAAAGTAAATTCGAAATGCTTAAATAAAAGCTTGATAAATAATACATATATATAAACTACACATTACGTCGGAGCATTCGCCCACATCCCTAATTTTAAGTAATCGTATTTTTTGCGCATAGGCAAATCGACCTGAAAACTACCGTCCTCTAGTCTTTTATGTGTTTCCATGAACAGGTTCTCACATAATTTATCATCCGCTGAGATAAATCTTTTATTACTAACTTCTTCTAGCTGCCAAAACTTTGGAATAATTTCATCGATAGTTGAAAAATTAGAACAAAGTAAATTTACATTATTATCACTGCTCATCACAAAGGATTTTGCAGCAACTCGACAAGAACCTATTGATGCATTTTCACCAACTAACCACCCCAGTTTGCTATTTTGAAGAACTGGTAATCCTGTTCCTAAGCTTTTCATTTCTGGATATATTAATTGAAAATATAAATTCGCTGAAATTAAAACATCAATGTCTGCAGGCCTATAAAAATGTGGATTCGCCAATTCTATGCCGAAAGGAATTTTAATTCGCTTCGTATCAACTAACACTTGTGGCAATTGACATGTGATTTTATCCAAAATTGCAAATTGTGCATTGATTTGATAATTATTATTGATTTGTGACTCGATTCTTAAATTAACCATTTTATTTATTTGTGTTATATTGTCTCCTACTCCCCCGATCTGAAACTTAATATTATGTGACACTACACCTTTAAGACGTTTAAATAAATTGAAAGTAATAAAATTACTTTGAGACCCTGAATCCAATAATGCCCGTGCCTGTATCCTAGGTCCATCTGGTGTAATTACATTAACTTGCGCGGTTGCTAATAAAACATGTGACTTTTATGTATTAGAAAAAGCTACTATATTCTGCTGCATCTCACCAAAACATTGATCAGCTTTTATTGCACCCATATCGGTACCATGACATATGCCTACAAAAATATTATCGTCTTGTGTTTCTTCTAAAATACCTAAATGTGTACCTTGATTTGGATTTGTATGCAATATACCTTGACCTCTTGTATCTTGCTGTAAACCTAAGCGAGACCCACTTCCCTTATTAATTTATTTATTATATCCATCATTTCCTTTAATTTCTTTATCCTGATGTAATAAAGTGTGATGTCTTCCATTGCATACCTGACATCCCTCCGACTTACAATGTGAAATATTATGCCCTTGACCCAAACATAACATAGATTGTTAAGTTGGGCAATATTTCTTTTTTCTGTTAAAGGCATTCCAGAAAATTTGAAACATTTAATCAATCCGTGCCCCTCCCTATTACAAAATTTACATTTAATTTTTTGGTCAGGTAAATTTTGTTGAACTAAAAGTGCAGTTTTAAAAGTTTTACCTTTGTAATCCCTTAAATTTGTGCCCTCAGCTTTATAGGAATCAAACTGAATGTTTCCTAAAGCAATGCACCTTTTTTCTAAAAAATCTAGAAAATCATCAAGAGTTGGTAACGTTGTAGAAGCCGCAGATGTTTGCTGAGCGAGATTTTTCTCCAACTCGTATGCTTTGTGTGTTTGAAAATCTAATTTCTGTGTAAAAATAAAAACTAGAAGAACATCCCATTCCTTAACTGGCAATTTAAGCGCTTTAAGTCAATTTACATGTTGCCTAATGTGAGTCAAAAATGCCCTTAACTGTTTTCCAGTACCTTTTGGTATAGGAGGT
The DNA here is from genome assembly GCA_016904865.1 of Pissodes strobi. NCBI lineage: Eukaryota > Metazoa > Arthropoda > Insecta > Coleoptera > Curculionidae > Pissodes > Pissodes strobi. The sequence goes on along the minus strand of MU184339.1, from coordinate 97,963 downwards.
GTATCTAGCATACCTTTTAAATGTGCATTTATAACTACCAATTTGTTGTCAAACCTATTTTTTAATATGTCGATAGCACTTATATTATCACTACACATCTAAAATGTGTAGAATTAATAGATCTGCTGTTCTTTTGTGAATTCGAAAAAACTTAATAGAATGGACTATTTCTAAAACTATTAGTTTTAGTGTTACGTGTTTTTCTAAACATGTTTTTCATTTCAAATCAGCGGTTCTCCGAAAATTTCAGAAAAATCCTTTTTTACACAAGTTGGGCACTAGACATAGAGCAAAAAGTTACCATTCAAAATGTGTAGAATTAATAGATTTGCTGTTCTTTTTTTGAATTCGGAAAAACTTAATAAAGTGGAATATTTCTAAAACTATTAGTTTTAGTATTGCGTTTTTTTCTAAACATATTTTTCATTTCAAACCAGCGGTTC
>MU184339.1:67653-86166 GCA_016904865.1 Pissodes strobi | reverse complement strand
TCTTCTTCTTCTTCTTCTTCTTCTTCTTCTTCTTCTTCTTCTTCTTCAACCTCTAGATATCCACTCCTGGACAAAGGCCTCTTCCAGTGTTTTCCATGCCGATCTTCTTCTTCAGCCTCTAGATATCCTGGACAAAGGCCTCTTCCAGTGTTTTCCATGCCGATCTTTCGTGGGCGGTTTGAATCCAGTTTTTTTTGTCGACTATCCCAACCAAACAACAAAATTAATGTAAGTTAAATATATTAATAACCCTAAAGTGTAGTAAATTATAAAATAACCCTAAAAGTTTTCATGGCATTCCTATATTATTGTGCGTTTTTTCAGATACCCCCCAAAATTTTAAGGAAGGTTCATCGATTCTTTGAACACTGCATTAATTTTGGGAACAACTTGGATGATGGAGGCTCAACGTTTTCTTTACTAGAATATAATATTTTAGTTATTTTCACAAACAAACTTTTTATAAGTTCTTACACTGATTCTGTAACGTTTTGAGCCATTAAAATTTGTTTTTCTCAGTATCGATACTAATTGACTTACCTGTTTTTTCCCCTGACCCTTCAATTATTGTTTCATGAAATATTTTGTCAAATGTACAGCAAAAAGCTAAAAATTATATCGAAACTAAACCTGGCATAAACGCTACCTTAAACGATGGTGAAAGCGTGTGTGGGCTCTCCAGGACACATCCATTATTCTCGATATACAGTATTCAGGTAATTTCTGACATCCAAGAAAAAATGAGAGTGTGCTTCGTCCTGCTGGAAGATAATATCCATTTTGAATTCACGAGGATTTTAGGCAACTTTAACTTTAGCAATAAGTGGATTGATTATACTATGCAGAAGAGAATTATGTGACTAACTTCAAAAATAAATGTTTGTTTATATTTTGCTCCATAGAATTTTACCAATTTGCAACAAAATTAATAGTATTTAGTGGTAGAAATTTACTTCAAAACTGGATTTAACCGCTACCTATCCTGTGAAATTGTTTTTGTATGGAATTAGTGGCTTTTTGGGTTTTTTGGCCATAGTCAAAAAGCTAACCTAGAATGTCAGGCACATGCTTTAGTTGTTTTCAGGCATGTATTTTTAAGAAGCCTAAAAACTCTACAGATGTAGAGTAGAGGCTACCCTTGTGACCTGTGCAAGAAAACTTTATGCCGGAAATGTTCAGGCATCAGTACCACTGAGCTTCGAACAATTGTTTTGAGCAGTCGAGTTATGCCATACATTTGTAATTTATGTGTTCCAAAAATCAATAATACTACACAGATGTTCAACCGTCTTACAGCCTTGGAGGCAGAATTTGAGGAAATTAAAATCTTAGATGTAATTGACTTAATACAACAGGGCTTCTCAGAGGAGGTAAAAACTATAAAAACGTGTTTTGCATCTAGCCTTGACGATATTAAATCCTTTGTCAAGACTGAGATAGAGGGTTTAAAAAACATACACAGGGAGAACTCACGGAGTGTTGTTACTCCAAGTATCAGTCAGGTTCCGGAGGAAGATCTTATCCTGGAATGGCAGGAGCGTCAAAAGAGATCTAATAATGTTATGATATTCAACGTTCCTGAGGGTGACGACAGAAAACAGGTCGAAGGAATTCTTGGACAGCTATCCAATAATCCTCCTGAGATTTTGTCAGCTGGGGATGTGTACAACATGATAAGAAATCGCCATAAACTCAAGGGAAAAAAATCTATTTAAACTTTGACCTTACCACTAAACAAAGATGTTGAGAAGAAACTTAGTCAAGAACTTAATGGTCGGCGTGCTAATGGCGACCATGTATCCATGAGGTACCGCAATGAAATTCCTTATATTTTTGCTAAAAAAACTAATTCATGGGCCTTATTTATCAAATCAGCATTCCAGAAAACATCATACTCTCGACATTTATTATCAAAATGTTAGAGGCCTTCGAACCAAACTAAAAGATCTTTAGACTGGTGTGATCTCTAATAACCACTCAGTAATTGCTCTTGGTGAAACTTGGCTCTCCGTTGACATCCCTTATGCTGAACTTGGCTTTTTCAACTATAATATATTCAGGTCAGACAGAAACATACATACCAGCAATTCGTCAAGGGGAGGAGGAGTGTTGGTTGCAGTCTCAAAAGAGTTACCTAGTGTTCTTCTTAACTCGAGCCCTGACCTGGAGCAATTGTTTATTCTGATCGGATCAGGTACCAACAGGATTTTGGTTGGATGCATCTTTTGCACACCAAGATCATCTACAGATAAATATATCTTGTACAGTGATAACATAGATACACTTTCTGAAAAATTCCAGTGTCAAATGCTATTGTTCGGAGATTTTAACATTCCAAATACTACTTAGTCGTCCGACCAGTTCTGTTCACATGGATCCTGCACGCCGAACGCTACTGCTCAGGAGACTGAGTCAACACAGGTTATTTCAAACATGTATGCTTTTCATAACCTATACCAATTAAATAATGTTCAAAACCACATGGGCACATTCCTTGACTTGCTTTTTGGGCAGAGTAACACCTCCACAACTGTTACTGCGGCTGATGATCCCTTGGTTCCCGAAGACAATTACCATCCTGCACTTGTTGCCTCTACTCAAATTTCAGGTACCCATACAAACCACATAAGTGAGCGCAAAGATGAGTATTATTAGGATTATAGCTCAGTTAATTTTAGTGTATTAAAAAACTATCTTGGATAAGTCAACTGGGATTTAATTCTACAGTAATCTTCTCTTAATGACACAATAAACCCTTTTTACGGTGTACTTTATTCAGCAATACAGTTAGTTGTGCCTTTAAAAAGGGTGTCCCAGGGTCATTTTCCAAGATGGTTCAGTCCAGCCCTTAAAAATTTAATTGTTTTGACGAAACAAGCGCACAAGGCTTTTAAAATCACTGGTAATCGGGATAACTATGTTGCATTTTCTTCTCTAAGATCTCAATGTAAAGCTCTTTCTAGTGCATGCTATGATCTGTTTGTTTACAACTCTGAGATGCCCGTAGTTAACCAGGGAAATATAAAGACGTTCTGGACTTATGTCAACTCCCAACGCTCTAGTACTCACTTGCCAACAGAAATGTTTTGTGATGATAAACATTGTGGCTTGGGACTTGAGCTGCCAAACTTATTCGCTGATTACCTTAAGGGAATGAACTCAACCAGGAACGGCACTATTGTGGAGTCCCCGTCCTTTAATGATATTACTGTTAATTATTTTCATATTGATATTTCGACCATATATGAGGAAATTTCTAGATTAGACATCAACAAAAGCCCAGGCCCCGACGGTATACCATCCAGCATCTTAAAATCATGCAGCTTTGTGCTATCCCGCCCTCTCTTTGTTATGTTTAGTAAGTCCCTCAGATTGGGATACTTTCCCAATTACTGGAAGGTTAGTTATTTAACCCCCATATACAGGGTCCTGCAATAGTGCGTCAGGCATCCATAGCTTCTATACCAATTCAGTTAGGAATTTCGTTCGAACGCAGACCTATACTGTACATATAAGCGTATTTCTGGAAAATATTTTCGCATATACAGGGTGATCCAAAAAAGTATGACCACAAAAAATATATAATTTTTAAATGGTACACCCTGTATTTTTTTACATATTTTGGTTCTTTTTAGTGTTTTTTCATATTTCCCAAAATTTTATTTAATTTGCTTTGGTAGTTCACAAGCAATAAATAAAAAACAACAAAAAAATCGTTTTACACGCCTGGAAAAAAATATTAAAAAACGGTTTTATATCAGTTTTGTCCGAGCTACAGAGTGTGAACCTAAATGAAAGGAGTCTAACGATACTTTCTCATTAAATAGTTTTTTCTTATTTTATACATGGTGTCCAAAATTTGGTTTCAAAAATGACAACTTTCAAACTAGTTTTCCTTAAGATTTTCAAATGGAGCACCCTGTATATTATTTCACTATCTAATGCAGAATTTAAATATAAATATTTTTTCCTATACAAGTGTATTAAAATTCTGGACCGTTTTCAAGATATTTACCAAAAACCATAAATATGCCCATTTTATTGGTACGGTATTACAAAAAAGATCTAGGAAGCCATGCATGGCACTAGCCATGTTTATTTAACAATTGATTTTGACGTTACCCTTACGAAATACATAAGTATACTTTATGGGATAATATTTTATTTTAAAAAATGAATTTTTCAAAGGAAGAGCTCATTGACATGATTTTTGTATTGGGGAACAGTGATAAAAATTGTTTTCTAGCCAGTAGAATGTATGCGACTGAATTTCCCGAAAGGCGCCACCCCGAACCAGTAAGCTTTAACAGACTGCTTGAGCGTTTTCTTAAAACAGGGAGCATAGATTACACAAAAGAAGAAATGATAAAAACGGTTACAAATGAGGAAAATTAATTAGCAGTTTTGTTGACAGTTACAGAAAATCCAAACATTAGTCAGGCACGTGTGGGAGAAGAAGTTGGAATAAGTGAGAGGTCAGTTCAGAGAATTTTAAAAGTTCACCATTTTCATGCATACCACATTCAATTGGACCAGGCTTTGACTGAAAATGACTTTCAGTGTAGAGTGGAGTTTTGTGAGTGGGTTCGAGTCCGCCTTCATGAAAATCCATTATTTTTTATGAATGTCTTATTTTCTGATGAGGCCACGTTCCACAACAATGGATGCGTCAACAAGCATAATTTTCACTATTACGCTACCGAAAATCCAAGAATCATACGACAAATGGACCACCAACATCGTTGGTCAATAAATGTTTGGGGAGGAATTGTTGGAGAACATGTGGTAGGCCCTTATTTTTTTAACGGCCATCTTACTAGTCAAACGTATTTCGAATTTTTAACAAACGATTTACCTGTATTCCTTTCAAATTTACCACCAAATATACAGGCACAAAACATGTGGTTACAACAGGATGGAGCCCCAGCCCATTTTTCGCGACAAGTCAGGGCTTTGTTAGATAACACTTACGAAAATCGCTGGTTTAGAAGAGGTGGACCAGTTAGATGGCCTGCAAGGTCGCCCGATTTAACTAAACTCGACTTTTTTTTATGGGGGTATGTAAAAGATCTTGTTTATATGGAACGTCCAACAACTGAGCAGAACATGCGACAAAGAATAATCAACGCATTTGCAACAATTACACCGGCAATGCTCCGAGATGTGGAAAGGTCCTTTCAAGCAAGAGTAGACAGATGCCTTGAACAAAATGGTAGACATTTTGAACATCTTCTAAGATAAATGCGTTACTGTAACAATCTATTTCTGAAATACACATGTAGTTTTTCCATAGCTGGCTATTTTTTTTTATAAACTTTACTATTGAATTGGGCATATTTATGGTTTTTAGTAAATATCTTGAAAACGGTCCAGGATTTTAATGCACTTGTAATGTGAAAAATATTTGTATTTAAATTCTGCATTAGATAGTGAAATAATATACAGGGTGATCCATTTGAAAATCTTAAGAAAAACTAGTTTGAAAGTTGTCATTTTTGGAACCAAAATTTTGGACACCCTGTATAAAATAAGATAAAACTATTTAATGAGAGAGTATCGTCAGACTCCTTATATTTTGGCTTACACTTTATAGCTCGGACAAAACTGATCTAAAACCGTTTTTTAATAATTTTTTTCCAGGCGTGCAAAACTATTTTTTATTGTTTTTAATTTATTGCTCGTGAACTACTAAACCAAATTAAATAAAATTTTGGGAAATATGAAAGAACACTAAAAAGAACCAAAATATGTAAAGAAATACAGGGTGTACCATTTAAAAATTATATATTTTTTGTCGTCATACGTTTTTGGATCACCCTGTACATGCAAAAATATTTTCCAGAAATACACTTATATGTACAGTATAGGTCTGCGTTCGAACGAAATTCCTAACTTAATTGGTATAGAAGCTACGGATGCCTGACGCACTATTGCAGGACCCTGTATAAAGCTGGTGATAGGGCAGATGTGACCAACTACAGACCTATCTGTAACTTAAATGTCATCCCCAAAGTGTTTGAAAAAATTGTCACAAATCATTTAACATCCATTCTGCAAAAAGTAATAATACCTCAGCAATTTGGGTTTCAGGCTAAAAGATCAACAGAACTTAACTTTTCCAAGGCGTTCGCTAGAGTGAATCACAAAATCTTGTTAAATAAACCGAGTGTTGCAGATATTGGGGGTGACTTGTTGACGTGGATTGGCAGTTATTTGTCAGATAGGGTACAGATTGTTAAAGTTAATGGATTTAGGTCCATTGAAATTAAAGTTCCTTCAGGGGTACCTCAGGGTTCACATCTGGGGCCCCTGTTGTTTAACCTTTATATGAGTGACATCCATCAATGTTTTCAATTTTAAAAATGTCTGTGTTATGCAGATGATTTAAAGTGTTTTCTACAAGTTTCTTCTATTAACTATTGTATCGATCTACAATCAGATCTGTTCAGGCTGGAGGATTGGTGTGTTCAAAATTGCATGGATTTAAACTCCAGCAAGTGCCATAGTATCTCTTTCTCTAAAAAGCGTGCACCAACAACATTCGCTTATGTAATAGCCGATACCACTTCGACATATGTTTCAACCTCAAAAGATCTTGGTGTTCTAATGGACAGCACACTATCATTTAAAACTCACATCAGTGAGGTTGTTTTGTAGGGGACTGAAAATGTTGGGATTTGTCAAAAGATGTACAAGGGATTTTACCAATCTTTCTGCTATTCGATTGTTATATTGTACTTTAATCAGACCATTGCTGAAATACGCGTCATCGGTTTGGAATCCACTTTATGTGTGCCATATTCATAGCCTTGAACAAGTACAAAGAAAATTCTTAAGATATATGGCTTTCAAGGCGGGGATTCATCCAACTGAAGGCTACCACGATGACTGTAGTATTTTGTATGAGAGATTTTCTCTTGCTTCTCTCAAAGTACGTAGAGAACATAGAGACCTAAAAAACCTTTATAATATATGTAATTCTACTGTTTTTTGTCCAGATTTATTACATCTATTGGCATGTTGGTCCCTTCAAGAAATACACTGTCTCATCAGTTATTTTTCCAACTATTCTGTAGAACTAATGTAAAATATAACACCTTTACATCAAGAACGGTGAGACTGGCTAATAATTTATCAGCTAACATTGACTTTAGTGTAAAGGAAAAGAACTTTGTGCGTTTTATTAAAGAATTTCATGTTTAATGTTGTCGGGTCTTAATTAAATAAAATTGTTTATTTTTTTCTTCTGTGATAGTTGTAATTTGTGATGTGTATATTTTCTAATTCAGTTAACTTGAGGTTATAATTTATTGTTATTAAATTATCGTATAATAATGGGTAAGGCCCGTAAATTAAATAAATAAATAAAATAAATAACTAAATAAGATAAATAGGGTCATTCATATAATATGGTCTCCCAAAATGCCTGTCCAAAAGTTATTTTTTGGGGGAGGTTTACATGGCTCTAATGCTTATAATTTTGCGTATTGACCCTCGCATTCCAATAAATGTGCTTTCGTGGCTAAAGCAAATATGCCTCGAATAATTAGATATTGCTGTTAATCTGTCCGACATCACTTCGCAAAAATCAAGTCTCCACTCTGGATCATCCGTAACTAATTCACGTACTATTTGAAATTTGTTTCTCCTTAAAACGTTTTTAATGGACGAGAGTGAAACATCACACTTTAAGCCAAGAGCTTGGTAGATTGTTAAGGATCCATAACCATTTCACCAATGGCCTGAATTTGTACTTCCTCTGGAAATTTGGGTCTCCCATATCTTGGGGCGGATTTTTCTTGCACAGTACGAGATATTTTACATTTAATTTTTTGAGAAGTATAAGAATTTTAGACAATTAAATGTTAGGAATCAACTAATTAGTCATATTAATAATAATTGTTAAATCTAGCAGAAAAAGGTGTGGCGTGGATTAAGCTTGATTTTGAAAACGGTTCAATGTAATCTTTTCCAACCTTGGTATTGAATTAAGTGTAGGAAGTTCTTCAAAATGAGGAATCACTCGACCTTCACTGCATTTAAAATAATACAAGATGACGCCAGGTCGCCATTTTGAATATAACCGCTGGTATTTTTCATTCACAATGTAGAGATTCATGAATCATATACAGGGTGTTTTTTAATTGAGTGCCGATACTTAAGGTTGTGAATCCTTGAGTGATTTTAACAAGAAAAGTTAATATTAACATATGTCCTAAAGCTCTTCATTTCTGAGCTACAGGATGTTAAAATTTGAAAAAAATATATCTTTTTTATCATAATTATTATATCCCTCTTAGATATTTTTGTGAAATTTTGTACACACCTTTTAATCATCAAGAAGCATTTTTTGACTCAAAAGATATTTTAAAATTTTTACCAGTGACGTCCGTACGGGGTTTGAACTGAATATTTTTAAAGAAAATAATGGTACGCCACTGATTTTTATAAAAACCAAACTTATTTTTAAAATCCTCATCTATTTTGGAGCAAATTTGGCCCATAGACTTACTTTCGTACGATGCACCGTTTTCGCGTAAAAAACTAAACACCAAAAAAAAAATTATAATTTTATTTTATAACTCGCGATTCATTTAGTAAAACGATAAATTCAAAATCTTAAATCTAAAGCGAAATGATAAGAGAAGAAAAACAAAATAAAGAACCCACATTAGTTACAGTAGTTGTTGGAAGTGTCCTCCAACCACACGTATGCAAGCATCTACTCTTCTTCGCATAGACTGACTGGGGTGTTTCCTATGGTTTGGCAGCATAACTATTATACGATTTAGTAACTCTTCTTCGGTTTGAATCGGCACTGCGTACACTAAGCTTTTCAGATGCCCCCAGAAAAAATAGTCTAAACTATTAAGGTCGGGAGATCTAGGCGGCCATGACTGCGTTCCTCCGCGTACTATCCACCGATTGCGATAGGTGTGATTTAAAACTTCACGCACTCGTAAGTTAAAATGTGCATTAGCCACATCTGGTTTCTTAATAAGATTGGATGGTCTTCAAGCATTGGCGGCAGATCTTCTTCAAGAAAGTGTAAATATGATATGCCCATCAAGTCTTCTTGGGAGAAAAAATGGGCCTATCAAATAATCATCAATATTGCCAGACCAAACATTTAATGAGAACTGTTCTTGATGATTTGATTCCACAATTGCATAAGGGTTTCCATCCGCCCATAAATGGTTATTATGAAAATTTCTTATTGAATTTCGAGAAAAATTGGCTTCATCGGTAAAAAGAATGTGCCTGTCAAATATCGGATTTTCCAGCATGTTTTGAAGAAACCACTCACAGAAATTAATGCGCAACGGGAAATCTCTAGGGAGTGGACTGCATGGACTCTTTGAATGTGATATGGGTATAATACATTTTCGATGAGAATTTTCGAAACAAGAAAATGTGAAACATTAAATGTTACCGCGATTTTCCTCGTGCTAGTTTCGGGATTCTCCTCCATTTCGTGTAAAATTCCTTCTTCAAGTTCCGGTGTTCTTACGGTTTGATGAACTCCTTTAGCACTGTGGTCTACTTTTAAAGTTCCGGTCTCGTGAAGACGTCTATGAATCCTAAAAAATGTTTTTGGATCGGGTAGTACGCGATTTAGATACCGCTCTTGGTATATCCACCTGGCTTCGTTTGTAAAATTTATCATTTTTTATCAGATTTTATGTCTTACTCTAATAATTACTATTTAATCATGAAAAATCAATGACAGCCCTATTGTCTTTATGAAAAGAAACGTCAAAATTTATGAAGCTTTACCCAGCCTACTAATTTTTATTTCATTTGCTTTAAGAGTGCATTTAATATGCTTACTGTTTTTTCTATTCAAACATTCAATAACATGCCTACGTGAACGTCACTGGTGAAAGTAGAAAATAAATTGTTGTCCCAAAAAGAAAGTATTTCCCCTCATGATGGGTGCCTACCAAATTTCAACAAAATATCGAAAGCAGTCTCAATGAACCGAAGAAAATTTTTTTTTTGTTTTTATTTTTTTTACGCGAAAACGGTGCATCGTACGATAGTACGTCTATGGACCAAATTTGTTCTAAAATAAATGAGGTTTTTAAAAATAAGTTTGGTTTTCAGAAAAATCAGTGGCGTACCATTATTTTCTTTAAAAATATTCAGCTCAAACCCCGTACGGACGTCACTGGTAAAAAATTTAAAAAATCTTTTAACTCAAAAAATGCTCCTTAATGATTAAAAGGTGAGTACAAAATTTCATAAAAATATCTAAGAGTAATATAATAATTATAATAAAAAAGTTATATATTTTTTTTTTATTTTAACATACTGTAGCTCAAATATGAAGAGCTTTAGGACATATGTTAATATTAACTTTTCTTCTTAAAATCACCCAAGGATTCACAACCTTAAGTATCGGCACTCAATTAAGAAACACTCTGTATATGACTAACCAAACTAAATCAACTCTATGTCCTCACTGTAAAGACTCCTTGTGACTGTGGGGCAATGGTGTTTAAAAAGGAAGAAATCAGATAGTTGGGGAGATACGCACAACCTCTTATAGTTTCGCACTATCTGAGGATAGGTTCAGGTTGGAGGAAACATGTAAAGTGCTATATGATGACTCACGACTCGTGTAACGACAGTCTTCCGGACCCGCGCCATTCAGCAAGCTTTCCCGGAAAAAGAACGCAACAGTGTTCCAAGCAGAGGTGTACGCAACCTTGATGGTTACAGCAATTAACGAGGTCAGACAGACAAATGAAGAGAAAGTAGTCTTCGAACAGGACGCAATGCCTCTTGGCGAGAGTTAATCAATCTAGGGCCTCTTATAACTAAGGATCTACAGCACATATTAACTAGGTTGGTTCATTTCATTCATCTGTTGACATTTCGTATCGTACCGGTCTTATATACCCAAAGAAATAGCGTTTTGCGTAAATCACATTTTTTATTAATCCAGTGCATGAAAAAATTTTTGTGTCTAGATAGGATTGATTGGTGGACCTCATACACAGAAGCTAATACTTAACGCTTTTATACCGCACTAACTGATATCTAAATGATGTCAAAAAATAAATAAGAGGGAAGTGATATTGATGAGAAAATAATACTTTAAGAGTAAAAACTCAAAAGGGAGTTTGATCTAACCCTCCGTTAGAGTTGTGAGCCATAACATACTCGTAGCTGTAATATCAAACTTGGACAGTAGAACGCCATGAACTTACTTTCATTGTCCAAAGAACAAGGACAAAAGTATAGTGTGATGCATTATGTCTGGAGCACACATTTTTAACCTGTGAAAACTATACACCCTTTGAGAGTTATACATTATTTTTTTCGACGAAAAGGCATAATAATGAAAAATAAGTACTTCAGCTGTCAAAATTTACCAAGAAAAAATTAATTAAGTATTGAAATTGAAAATTGATATTGACCGAATAATGTTGTGATGTTGTATTTTGATTGGTTATAAACTCGTATTGTTATGAAAAATATTAAAGTACAGTAGTAAATGTCTAATAAAATAATCAAAGTACAGGAGTAGATTTTTTTTTATTAGTTTAGCACTACTTTAATTTTTTTTAAATGTTCATAGTTCAAATAAGTAATAATATTTATTACTTACTTAACATTTATCAGATTAAATTGGGTGTGATTTCCAGAAAAAAAAATAAAAGGGTGAGTCAAGGATAGAGGAAAGTCCATTATCACATTGGTTTTGGGAACTACAGAAAAATGCTGAATACGAAAGTTGTAGGAAATGTCGAGATGCACCATTCAATAATTTTAAACCCACAGGGTGCTTCAAGAAAGTGTGGCGGATACAACATACTATTTGTTATTTTATTTTTGAATTCTGCATAAGATTCTATAAAATTTTTATTAATAATTTTATATACCTAAACCTATTAGTTTTCTCAATATTCCCATTTTTCTACAAAAAATCTACTTTTCACCAGTGTAAAAACTTGACAATAGCTCCATTGTTTTTGAAAGTAGAACATTCATATTTGGCATGAATGTTGTTTAGGGATGACCCAAAAGATGCATATAATAAGATTCGAGTTATATGTATGTTACAGGGTGTTCAAAATAGACAAATTCGTATCGCCCAGTGTAAATTGAAAAATCTTAACTTTTTTAAATGACACACCCTATATATTATTGTTCTTTCTGATAGATTTTACAAAACCCTTCAACTTTTATTAAGTATGTCCTATACATATTCTTAATACTTTGGTTTATTTTTATTTTTTAATTTTGACTCTTATTTTGGCAACATCACAGCTTAGTACAACAATCAGCTGGAAATCTCTCGGTCGGCACCTTTGAAGTATTGCCCCAGAACAAAAAAAGATGAAAGTCGCGCTGTCGCTCTTTCACCGGGGAGGGAATCCAGCACTGTTCTAAGCATATTTTATTTTCGAATTACAGTACTGTATTATCAGGTTGTTGGTTATTGGTTAAACTCGGGTGCTATGCTGATAATTAGTGATTGTTGTTTGTATTCATTCATAAAAAACGAATTAATTATACAAGGAGAATATACAGTATAAGTATAAGTATTTAAATTGATTATAATGTATCGGAACTGGTTTAAATGACTAAAATAAGTTGAGACTAAGTGAAGCTAACTGAAAGATGATTCGACGACTAACCAAATTTATTAAAATTTATTATAAGGTATCGGAACCGGTTGAAATGACTAAAATAAGTTGAGACTAAATGAAAATAACCGAAAGTTAATTGGACGACTAACCCAAACTAACCAAATCTATTAAAATTGGTTCTAACATATCGGAACCGGCTCAAGTAAGTAAAATAAGAGAGTCGATAAAGAAGTATTCACTTCTATCACATGTACTGTGCTATTCGCAACTTTTCTTAAATACAAACTTTAATTTTTTATCGTTTTTCAGATGATACTGGCGTTATTAATATGAATGTGTGTGTTTAACTTTTTTATTACCATTTTTAAAGTTTATTATTTTTACTTAATGTGCTTTGGGGCAAAACAAACCAATTTGTTTATTTAACTTTCCTATTGTTTATTTTTATTAAAAATAAAGACTCCAATTTTTTATTTAATAAGAAACAAAATAGAATATTTTTTAGAATACAACAATTTCAAAAGTAACTTAAACTATTTAAAATTACGCTAAAGCAAAATAAATATATAATTTCAAAAGAATATTCAAAATAAAAGTTGCGAGTATCACATTACACGTAATAGAATTGAATTCTTCTTTTTCGATTCCATAAGTGAAAAGGAGTGTGAAATATATCTCTTGCGAGACGAAAATTTCATAACCTGTGTCGTGACGCGGTCTTGAAAAATCACTCTCATGCAGCCAAAGAAGTATTCACTTCAAAAAGAATTACGTTCGATTCGTTTTTCAATTCTCGATCTAGCCCGGTTAGTTTCACTTAGTCTCATCTTATTTTAGTCATTTGAGTCGGTTCCGATACGTTGTAATCAATTTTAATCGATTTGCTAGTTTTGGTTAGTCGCCCAATCAACTTTTGGTTACTTTCACTTAGTATCAACTTATTTTAACCATTTGAACCGGTTCCGATAATAGATTTTGTTAGTTTTGGTTAGTCGTGTAATCAACTTTCCTCGATCATGTGACTTGACACCACTGCACTTCTATTTGTGGGGATACATTAAAGATCGTGTCTACGTTAATCCTCCTAAAAGATCCGAAGATATGGAGAATAGGATACGGATTGCGTGTGGAACAATAACACCTTTTATGCTAAGAAACGTGCAGGAAAATATATTTAAAAGACTAAACATCGGTATCGAAGTCGAAGGACATCTTTTTGAATATTTAGCGTAAGATAGCTTTTTAATTTTTTATGTTATTCACAATATCGTTACTGTTAAAACTAAGAAATTCAAAATAAATCGCAAAGTATTAAGAATAGGTATAGGACATACTCAATAAAAGTTGAAGGGTTTTGTAAATTCTATAATAAAGTACAATAACATGCCATTTAAGAAAAACGACATTTTTTTTGAACACCCTGTAACATATAATTCGAATCTTATTATATGTGTCTTTTGGTTCATCCCTAAACAACATTCATGTCAAATATGAATGTTCAACCTTTAAAAACAAACGCGCCATTGTCAAGTATTTACACTAGTGAAAAGTCGATTTTTTTAGAAATATTTGAATATTAGGAAAACTAATAGGTTTAGGTATATAACATTATTAATAAAAATTTATTGAATCTTATACATAATTCAAAATAAAATAATAAATAGTGTGTTCCATTTAAAAAAATATATGTTGTATCAGCCACACTTTTTTGAAGCACCCAGTATGGCTAAAAATATTTTTAAATTGTGCATATCGACATTCCCTACAACTTTCGCATTCAACTTTTTCTGTAGTTCCCAAAACCAATGAGATAATAGACTTTACTCTATCGTTGACTCACCCTGTACAATTTTTAAATTTTTGGGGTCTGAGTAGTTTTTTACTTGGGCTATGCCATAACTCGTAACTTTTGTCTACAACATTAATAAAGAGGTAAATGCTAACATGCCCTACAGACGTTACGGTATGTCGTCCTACATATTAAATTGCAAATCTGATACCTAGAGTATATTCATTTTCTCCAGACACGGTCTCGGACCAAACTAATACTAGTAGCAGCGAATATTAACTACGACAAGAAGGCCCACTTAATGACCAGAAAGCGCTACAAAGGAATCGTCGTTGATTTTCTTCGTTGCCTGGTAACGATCAGCAAACTCCACCGCACACAGGTTGAATTTAAATAAAAGCTGGCCATAAACGATATTTTCGTTTGCGGTATATTTAATCAAATTTATAACGAAATTATTTATAGCACTCTAATACTCTAGTTGACATTGGAAAAACACAATTGATATCTTCTGAATTGTTTTCAACGCCCTGTCAAACATACGTTACGGTTTTTTTATTATTATCACCAAATAAATAGTTTGATAAAGTTTGTATTCAACTGGATGTTTCAAAAATCAGTTAACGTTTTTAATTAGTTAATATTGATAACAATACTCAAGGTATGTAATAACTAATATTTAAAAGATTTTGATTTT
The DNA here is from genome assembly GCA_016904865.1 of Pissodes strobi. Classification (NCBI taxonomy): domain Eukaryota; kingdom Metazoa; phylum Arthropoda; class Insecta; order Coleoptera; family Curculionidae; genus Pissodes; species Pissodes strobi. The sequence goes on along the minus strand of MU184339.1, from coordinate 71,078 downwards.
GTGTTAACGATTTCACCATATTTCCGAATACTAATATTCTGACAAAAGACATCAAGAAGATTGTTGCTCGAATTTGCCCCATCTTTTAATATTTAATTAAATTTTGGCGTTTTGGGTGATTTTAAAATTGGTTAAAGGTTTCGCACAATTTTACTGTATATTTCATTCCTATTTTGTAATACAATACAACTAAAAAATAGCGATATTATCTTATATCGAATATTGACTCGACTATAGAATTTAGGGGTGAAAATTAATCTGACAAAAGGATGAGCTGGTCTATGGCCGCCGCGTCAAAGGTCGCCTTGTTAGTGTTGTTAAAATTGGGATAATTTGGATATCACGTGCCTCCTCAAATTTCCATCCGCATTATGTCACCTCTGGTAATAGGGGATTTGGTTCTAAAGAACTGAAGCACAGCTTAGTTTGATAATGTGCTCTCATACTGCGAAATTTTAAACTATTTTTTGTAGGGGTTAGTTTTTCAACTAGCGATGAAGAGGCAAATAGTGTCCTGAAAATATTAATAAACGTAATGTTTGGATTTGTTGAAAATAATTTTATGATAAATTTCTCTATGTTATTGAACATGCCATCTGAAAATTCCTGGACCCCAATACCGTCTAAATAAAAGGAATAATTTAGATAAATTTCCCAACATTTTATTTTTCCTAATCCTGAAAACTGGTTGTAAGACAACCCGTTAGAGCATGAAATGCAGGTAATTTTTTTGCAAGTTTTTCTTCTAGGTTGATGTCATGAACGGCCACATATCGCACCGAATTTCCTCTTCCACATTTTACCCCAAATTCTCTAGAAATATATTTTTTTAATATGTACCAGAAGTACAAGTACATCAGTGTCATTGGAGTCCACTATGCATGTCAAATAATACATACAATGTTTAGCAGAGAGTATAATGCAACAAAATCCTAGTATCAGCTTCTTGGTGACTATACAGGATAGTAATTTGTTGTCAATTGGTTCGCAATTTGTTTTCTTATCAAAAATATTGGTAAATCCCCCACTATAGTTGCGAACTTGAAATTCGTTTTATGAGAGTGCTCGTTAAGATAAAAAGTTCGTTAACTGTTTTTTTAACTAAAAACAGAGTGGATAATTAAATTCCACTGTTTTGGATGTAAAATGGTAACTTATTATTAGATTAAATCGGTACATAATAAAACTTAATTAAATAATTTTTTATTAGATTGTATGAAAGCAAAGCTTGTATACGTAGAAGAAATTAAATAGGTTGCATTGGATCATGCAAAAAAAACCATTGGAAGACAATATTGAAGTATTTGTGTATTCCTGAAGAAGATACAGACACTGAAGATAAATAGATTTTTTCTTCAAACGTCAGTAAATCCGTCATTACTCGACTGTGTAGGCGGCAGTGAAGTTTCGTTTTTCCTCCGCCGGAGCTTTACTTTTCACTTTTCCTCCGGCGGAGGTAAAAGTGTTGTCATAGCAACATAGATACAATACAAACAAACATCAAAATAAGCGTCAAAAACTCAAGAGTTGTTAAACTAAAATTTGTATTTATCACTCAATTTGTTACTGCCTTTCTAAAAATCACTAATTTAGGAAGAAATTGGTTATTATTTAATCGAACTTACTCAATAACTGCTTATCAATACGGAATTAAAATGCAATCGAAAACGCAATTTTAAAAATATAATTATTGTTGACAGTGTCCACTGACAGCTTTATGTTACATTACTATAGCAACAACCTGAGCCTATTCACCGACATCGCACCGGTCTAAGCCGCCTTGCGAACCCACTTATCTTTAATAATAATTATTATTACTATTAAAAAAAGACGTTTTTGGATTAATTTGTCGACATTTGAAGAAAAAACAGCATATTTTATTTGGAGGAAAAGTTACTTTTCATGGCTTGCTCTCTATTACCAGCCTCACTCCGTTCGGCTGTTAAACACGAGCGCGCCATGAAAAGTATTACTTTTCCTCCATATAAAATAATATACTATTGTTAATATAAAATTTTTTTTACATTTTAATTTTTTCAATTCTGAATAAAAGCTAGTCTTTGTTCTTTGTTCCATTAAGTATATGATTTTTTTTCTACTTCTTTATTACCTAGCAGCGTATAGGAAATAGTATATTATTTTATATGGAGGAAAAGTAACTTTTCCTCCAAATAAAATATGCTGTTTTTTCTTCAAATGTCGACAAATTAATTCAAAAATTATCTTTTTAATAGTAATAATAATAATCATTAAAGATAAGTGGGTTCGCAAGGCGGCTTAGACCGGTGCGGTGTCGGGGAATAGGCTCAAGTTGTTGCTATGGTAATGTAACATAAAGCTGCCAGTGGACACTGTCAACAATAATTATATTTTTAAAATTGCGTCTTCGATTGCGTTTTAATTCCGTATTGATAAGCAGTCATTGAGTAAGTTCGATTAAATAATAACCAATTTGTTCCTAAATTAGTGATTTTTAGAAATGCAGTCACACATTAAGTGATAAATACAAATTTTAGTTTAATAACTCTTGAGTTATTGACGCTTATTTTGATGTTTGTTTGTATTGTATCTATCTTGCTATAACAACACTTTTACCTCCGCCGGCGGAAAAGTGAAAAGTAAAGCTCCGGCGGAGGAAAAACGAAACTTCACTGCCGCCTACACAGTCGAGTAATGACGGATTTACTGACGTTTGAAGAAAAAATAAGTTTCAGTATAATCGAAAATGTCTTCATTGACTTTATTCAATTAATAATAGCTATTATTATTATTATTATTAGTATTCTAACCCGTAATGGTGTAAAAGCACTTATTGTATTGTACAATAGGCGCGCGAGAGAGAAAGCTATGGAGAAAAGTGAGATACGAGAGTACTCGGGAAGCGCGAGATCGGACGGTCGCGGCTAGAAGAAAATTACTTTTTTTACATTTAATTCTATTTTTCCATTACCATTTGAGAAAAAAAAATTATTCATGCACCTATGTATTCTATATACTTAAGGCAAACTTTTTGCAAGAATAAAAATTTTTGATTTGAGCCGTCATTTCGGAGAGAATGCGAGGTGAATACAAAGATGAGTATATTTCAATCAGATTTTGCCCAGGTTCGAAGGGAGATATTTAAATTTTTTGATTTATTTTGCCGTAAGGGCCAAGGATTTTGAATTAATTTATTATATTAAGCCTTCATTATGTGAAAATTTCAGCTTGTAACTCTGAGGTGAGCACAAAAATCATTTTTCTACAAACGTCACTAAAAGTACAATTTTTAACGCATGCTGTCAGTGTCTAAAATGCACTGGTGCGAAAATATAAAAATGTTTTATATCAGACTGAATTTGCCACTAACATTTTTCAGATCGCACCATCTAATGAAACGGTTGTACGAAAACTCGTATTGTTGCTTACTAGGCAATAACTCGAAA
>MU184339.1:55300-67253 GCA_016904865.1 Pissodes strobi | reverse complement strand
GGTCGAATTTTCATTACCGTAGCAACAATAAACTTGATGAATAATTTTATTTCAAAAAGATGTTTTATAAATTTAATAACGTAAGAAATGCGTTGATTTATACTTTGAATGGTGTTTGTAGAAAAAATAGCCTTCGGCGTCGTGTTCCAAACGTCCCTTCTCACAAAATAAAACGTCACTTTTAGCACTTATATCATAAATAACTATTATAGAAGGCTTTTACTGCGGGCACTCTACTATACAGCTAGCTACTGCAGTTCTTATTATTGAATCTCAAAAAAATTCTGTCTTGTTGATTGACGAAAAAGGCGAAAAATTGGGAAATGCGGAAAGAAGTATTCGCATAGGGATATTGTTGAGAAAACTAGAGCAAAAAGAGCCTCTCCATTTTAAAAAATAATTAAAAATGAATTACTATACCTATACATACCTCGTTACTAGCTTTAAAATTAGAGATAAAATTACGCAGCTATCTGCTGAAGAAAAATTACTTGCTACGTAATAACTCAATCACGACCGTTGATATGATCTTTTATGAAAGATCCTACTCGAATTCAACTCAACCACTGCGTATTGCATGACATCCAATTTGTATGCACACACTATGATTATCATTAGTGCTGTAATTGCGACTGATGTTCATCTAATACGAATTATGATAGTAACGTGTTTAAGCTCCCATTTTATAAAGTGGGACAAATGAACTTCATTGGAAATTAATATTTTCGGTTACCCTAAACTGAAGCTTTAAATCATATTTCTAAAACGCTTAAAATTAATCCACCCTAATGCTATTAATTTTTCAACCCTCATTGCTCTTTAGACTAAATCAAACATTGTTTTTAAGGTCAAAAAGTCCATTCGGCACATTCGAGATAATACTACATTGTATTTGTGGAACTTCACTCAAGACATGGATGCGCTTAAAGAAGAAAATTTTGTACCAATTGCGGAGAAATATCTAAAAGATTTCGAAAATTCACTCTTGAAATCCATGGCAAAAGATGGATGGGATGGAGAAGAAGATCCCAACAAAGTTCAGTGGACGATGGCAGGAGCTTTGTTTTATTCAATCGTAGTAATTACAACCATAGGTAATGTACACTTACTTACCTTTATGTCTGTAGCTGTAAGGTTAAAATTAGATATAACCGTGGATATAACCATTTAATCATGTGGTGATTGCTTTAGTTCGATTTTTTTCAGCAACCATACGGTACTGTGTGCACTATCACAGAGAGCAGTAACGTTGACTGAAAATAGTATTCAGTTAACGGCAGTAGTGTTCTACGCGAACTAATAGATTTAAATATTATAATCCCAATATCTTTTTTTCATTTTCCTTATATTTTAAACATATTTGTTTATAACGCTGTAAGTAGTGAACTTGCCTAAAATGTTGTTTTTGAAGTAAAAAAGACAAATTGTGAATGAGCTCCATAAACCTTCTAGAAGAAACTTTAGAAGAAGGAAAAGAACTGTTCGATCTTTCGGTGGTTTATGACAGATAAATTTGGTTAAAATCCAACCTCAGCTAAATAAGGGTTATCGATATAGTTTAGTGGTAGTTGACTGTTACTCAAAATACGTGTGGATAGAGCGGTTTAAAAACTTACAACAATAGAAGTAGCTGAGCATATGAAAACAATTTTAAATGAAGCAGGGATTTCATCCAAGAACTTAGAGTCGATTCATGGTTCTGAAATGTAAAACAAATACTCTTAAAATTAATGTAAACATTCACAGGCCTTTACAAAGATTCAACCGGGGGAATATTGAAAATGATGAATTAAAATGCAAAAATAGGATTTGCGTTGTAATTAAAATAGTTTTCAAAAGCAGAAAGAGAAAGAGAGAAAATGCGAGTATTTTTAATATATTTAATAAAAGAAATGCATTTTTAACATTAATATTAAACATTATCATAATTAATAATTAAGTCAAATCATAACATCAATTTAAAAATAAAATAAAAATTTAAATAAAAAAAAGGATGCGGATCTGAAGATCCAGTTAATATATAATTAACCATAACGTTACTATAATATTTTTAACCAGTTCAGATTCGTTTTAGCCCCTTTTTTGGGGCTTTTGGTCACTTTTGATTAGTTTTGGCATTTTATAATAAAAGACTATTAAGATAATTCTTATGGACGAAATTCTCCAAACCTAAGTAACTCACAAAAACTCTGTTAGATGGCGAAAAGATATAGTTTCATTTAAAATATTCAGTTAAAATATTTTGCCCTCTGTTGACGACAATCTGCACTTAGTAAATACAGATTTCATTTTTAAAGGAGTGCGGTATGCTGTCGGCATAAATATGTGGGACAGTAACAAGGTTTATTAACCTTGGGGCAGGAATGCGTCATTCAAACTGGCAATCCGTTTTGGGAGAGTAAGGAACTGGTTAATACTTGTAGAATACTATTCTCCGATATTGACAAGGTCATTTCTATCTTTAGGATAAAATAAACTGGAAATTAGAGGTTTGGGAGTATGTTATATATTTTAATTTACTTATTAATTAAGCGGGAACGTGAGCTCGAGCTAGACCGAACACGAGACAGCTTGAATTTTTACGTGAAATTTGGTACTCGGACAGTAGGAGACCGTGGAAGCTTCCGAGTAGGTTCCAGAAATTTTTATTCGGTCAAAATCGATGACCGTCGTTGAAGCAGTTCGGAGCAGAGCGATTAAAAGGCGAAAAAAAAAATTGGGAACCTACCGGTGCCTATTTAGGCATCTAAAAGAGTCCTCGAAGATAATCGGCTGAGGAATTTCAGCCAAATTCGAATCTGACATCGGCGGGAGCCTACCGCCAATAGGTTCCGCGATAGGAGACAGACGAGATCGAAATTTTTGTTTTACTTGCTAAAATGGGTGCCCAAACTTTTCCAAAGTGGAAAATCGCCATTTTCGATCCCTAAATATTAATTCGGAGGAAACCGCTTCCGAACGTCTTTTTATATTTAGACGTTTTTTTGGTATATGGAACCTACCGGAAATCCGTCTCCTACCAGTTTTTTTTAGGTAAATTTCGAGCCAACGAGTTCGTATTCGGTACGGTGACGGAGGGGACCGGGCCTGAATCCCCCCCCCCCAAAAAAAATTCGAGCCCCTAGGTCACCTATAGGCTCCGCAGTAGGAGAGACGAACGAAATCGAATTTTGTTTTTCTGGAACGTTTCGAATCCGACCTTGTCTGGAACCTACCACTGATAGGTTCCGCGGCAGGCGCCTAGTGAAACCTTAATTAATTGATATCGAAATTTCAGATTTGTGAAATTGGCCCCAAAATAATAACCACAGAATGGAGCCTAAATCGGTGGAACCTACTAGAAAAATAAGTTCCCGCGCGGTTTTTACCCGGTTTTGTTTTTTTTTAATTGACTAAACGTAATTTTTCTATTTTTCCAATTTTCTCCGTAACGGAGAGAGATATCTCAAATCGGTTTGAGCCAGTGTCTGCGTCGTCTGAGGGTCGATCGAAACGACACGCCTCTATAACATTTTTCGATAGGACATCAAATAACGTAAGTATTCGATAAAATATCTTTTTCGTCTTAAAAATCAGCATTTTCGTCATATTTAGCCACGAAATAGGAAACTTCGTAGGTGGATGATATTTTTCGTTTCGAATACTTTAGGAGAGGGTTTTTGGGAATTCCGAACTCGATTTTGGCATCGAGAAGGTCGTATGACATTTCTGTACAGAAATATTTAGAAAAACTAGAAATTTTGAAAAAAAATAACACCCTGCATATACTTTTGTAAATGTTATTTTAATGATGGTAAGATGTAAATGGCATCATTTAGCCGTTTCCGAGTTAAAAACGAACAATTAGGCATGTAGTTGGAGGGTACGTTTTTAAGTTTTCTTACCCATAGCCTGATTTAGGCAAACCATCTTTCATGCGAGCGGAATATTAGCATTTTTATATTATTAAAAAAGGACGTAACCGGCGGCGGCGGCGTCTTCTGCAATACGTGAATACGCCTGCATGGCAGGCGTGGGTATGCTGCTGCTACTATAACCGATTTAAAAAGTGCAATTTGTTAAATGATTATAAAATGCACATATTTTGCTTCCCATCGTTTTTCTTGGGAGCTTCGTGCTATGGCTATTTTAGAGTTTAACTCGATACATCTACCTACAATCATTTTATAAATTATAAAATGCTAAAATGTTATTTATTTCACTTCTATTTTAATTTTATTTCGTTTTCTTACTTTCCAAAGATAAACACAACAAATGCAATGTACAATTAAATGTCTTCTATTTTTTTTCCTGTCGCATGTCCCAGCTCACGCTATATGTTTAGGTTAAGACAAGTCACATTCCCAATTTAACGTATCAACTTACCAAACATTTTCTATAAAACAAAAAAACGAGCAAAAAATAATACGTCACAACTTTTGTTAGTAATGCTTACCCTTTTCAGAAACATAATTTGTGTGAATATTTGCATCTACGACAGCTTTTTAATATTTTCACTTTCCTGCCAAGCAGATTGTTACACAAAACTAAAAAAAAATATTTTGCAGTTTATCGGTCGCAATGTCGCATCTAATCGAAACCGCAATAAACTTTGGAGAGAAAAAATCATAGTTGTACATATTTTATTATAAAATTACGTTTTTTGTCAGGCACACCTATTGATTCATTTAATAAATATTAAGGGGATTGCAGAAATGTTTAGTAATTTTCTGCTACCTAAATTATTAGTGCAAAATAAATTATAGTTTAAAAAACTAAAAAAACACGCTTTGATCGAAACCGATCTAAAAAATTATAAAATAGACTAAGTGATTCAAAAACACGATTTTATTTTAAAAAGCGTGGTGTGCTTAAGTGCCATAAGTTTATCACAAAAATCAATTTATCGCTTTGATTGACCAACAGTTTATATGTCAAATTTGATTGATTACTTCAATTGACTAGCAGACTATATGAAGTTATTTTATCATTTCAATTGGTCAACAATTTATGTGCAAAATTTCGTTTAAATTAACGAGAGTTCATCAACAAAACTCAATGACCAATAATTTATACGTAAATTATTTACTCTCCCAATTGACCTGCATTTTATATGAAAATTTTATTTAGGTATCGTTTCAATTGATTGGCGTTTTGTAAGAAATACTAGATTTACCGGTTCAATTGACTATCAGTTTATGAGGAAAATCAATTGGTCGTTTTAATTTACCAACAGTTTATATTTCATTGATTACTACAACTGACCAGCAAATTATATAGAAAGTTAATTTATCGTTTCAATTGGCCAGCAATTTATACGTAAAATTTTGTTTGAATTAAGAAGAGTTTATCAGCAAAATTCAATTAATCATTCCAGATGACCAATCATTTATACGTAAATTAGATTTGCTCTCTCAATTGCCCTGCAGTTTATAAGACAATTTTGTTGGCAACTTGTAAGAAAGACTAGATTTACCCTTTCTTGACTATCAGTTTATGAGAAAAATCAATTGGTCGTTTTCATTTACCAACAGATTATATGCCAAATTTCATTCATTACGTCAATTGACCAGCACATTATATGAAAAGTTAATTTGTCGTTTCAATTGGCCAGCAATTTATATTCAAAATTTCGTTTGAATTAACACGAGTTTATCGGCAAAAGTCAATTCATCATTTCAGATGACCAATAATTTATATGTACATTAGATTTAACTTCTCAAATGACCTGCAGTTTATATGAATATTTTATTTAAGTATCGTTTGAATTGACTGGCGGTTTGTAAGAAGCACTAGTTTTATCGTTTCATTTTTCTATCAGTTTATGAGAAGAATCAATTGTTCGTTTTGATTTACCAACAGTTTATATGCCAAATTTCATTGATTACTTCAGTTGACTAGCATATTAAATGAAAGGTTAATTTATCGTTTCAATTGGGCAGCAGTTTATATGCAAAATTTCGTTTGAATTAACAAGAGTTTATCAGCAAAACTCAATCATTCCAGATGACCAATAATTTATAGGTAAATTAGATTTACCTTCTCAATTCACCTGCAGTTTATATGAAAATTTAATATAAGTGTCGTTTCAATTGACTGGCGATTTATAAGATACACTAGATTTATCTTTGATGTAAATATGTTCTATATTGTTGTGGAGGATTCATTCTTACCCTGAAATTGATTGCCTTTGGCTCCACAAATGATTAAATTTGGTTTGAATTGTTATAGAGCCACTTCGGCCCAGGCTCAAGGATGTAAACTGCACAAGTGCAAGTTTAGTGACCCTAATGAAATGTGTACCTATATTTCTTCGATTCGATATCAAGTCGGATATCGTTTTCAAGAAAAGCAAAAAACTAAAAATGAAAATGGTTAGCAAATACAATAAACAGTAAAAAGCTCTTGCAGATTGTCAGGCAATCAATTCCAGGGTAACTAGATTTATCGTTTCGATTAAATATCAGCCTATGACAAAATTCAATTGGTAATCTTGATTTAGCAACAGTTTATATGCTACATTTCATTGATTACTTCAATTAACCAGAAGATTATATGAAAAGTTAATTTATCATTTCAATTGACCAGCAAATTATTTGGAAAATTTCCTTTTAATTAACAAGAGTTTATCAGCAAAATTCAATTAATCATTCCAGATGACCAATAATGTATACGTAAATTAGGTTTACCTTCTCATTTGATCTGCAGTTTATATTAAAATTTTAGCGACTGACTGGCGGTTTATAAGAAACACTAGATTTATCGTTTTATTAAAAAATAATAATATCATAACTACAATCGCAATGAAATCCGGACAAAGTGGTCAAGGTCAACTTGTTTCCTAACAAGTCGCCGCCGGCGCTTGAAAAATAGCATCCCTCTGTTAGTGTTTGAAAGTACTACGGTCATCCAGAGCCCTCTGCTGATATTCATGTTAACTTTGTTAATATCGATTATTTATTTGCATTTATCAGGATAATTTAGTTTCCGTAGCGCTTCGTAGGTGGAGACGTTCCTGGGGCTATTTTAAGCGACGGAGAAACTTTAGCATTGCGATTATCTTAATAGTCTTTTATTATAAAATGGTTTTGGTTAGTCGTTTAATCAACTTTCGGTTAGTTTCAGTTAGTTCCAATTGATTTTAGTAATTTGGACCGACTATGATATGTAATAATCAAAGTGAATGTTTTTGGTTAGTTTTGGTTAGTCGCCAGAATTCGGTTCGTTTTGGTTAGTTTTAACTTATTTTAAATTTTGTAACCTATTCCGATACGTTTTAGTCCGTTTTGTTGCTTTTGGTTACGTTTGATTAGTTTTGGTTAGACATTCTATTAGCTTTTGGTTAGTTTTAGTTGGCTTTAATTTATTTTAGTCACAAATTTTGATGGTTAGTTTTGGTTAGTCGCCAAAATTTGATTAATTTAAGTTAGTTTAAACTTATTTTAATGTTTTAAATCTGTTCCGACATATTTTAGCCATTTTTAGTGCTTTTGGTTAGTTTTGGCTAGTCGTTCAACCAACTTTCGGTTAATTTCAGTTAGTTTTAATTTTTTTAAGTAACTTGAATCGGTTTCGATACGTTATAACCAATTTTAGTGTTTTTGGTTAGTTTTGGGTAGTCGTCAAAATTATGTTAATTTGGGTTAGTTTTAACTTACTTCAATATTTTTAATCTGCTCCGATACGTCTTAGCCTTTTTAGTGCTTTTAGTTACTTTTAGTTAGTTTTGGTTAGTTATTCAATCACTTTCAGTTTCTTTCAGTTAGTTCCAATATATTTTAGCCATTTGAACCGGTTCCGATACGTTATTGCCAATTTACATGTTTTTGGTTAATTTCTATTAGTTAGGTACCAAAATTCGTTTAATTTGGGTTAGTTTTAACTTACTTTAATTATTTTAACCTGTTCCGATACGTTTTAGCCCGTGTTGATACTTCTGGTTACTTTTGTTTAGTCATTCAATCAACTTTCGGATACTTTCAGTTAGTTCCTATTTATTTTAGTCATTTGAACCGATTACTATGCTTCTGTTCTGAATATTTTTGTCAAACATACTAATGCACATATAGAAAGTTTGGCACAAGGGAGGTATTACAGGGACACTTACACAAAACGACCAGATGCCATCGAAATTGAAGCTTTGATTGGTTTGTTATACTTGCGTGAGGTCAAGAAATGAAGCCTGATATGCCGTGAAGAAATATTTGCCACTAATGGAAGTTTAGCAGAACTATTTTGACTTACTATGTCCTTGCAGCGATTTGTTTTTCTCTTACGACATATCCGATTTGATGATCACAATAGAAGACTTGAAAGAAAAGCTTGTAACAAGTTAGCCCCCATTCGAGAAATTTTCCAGAAGGTTGTTGATATCTATGAAGACCAGTTTTTTCCTGATCAGATAGTCACAGTAAATGAAATGCTGGTAGGATTCAGAGGAAAATGCCCATTCAGGAAATATATTCCTACGACACTCGCCAAGTATGGGGTGAATATATTTGCACTATCAGATGCTAAACTGTTTTACACCATAAATATGGAAGTTTACGTAGGTAAACAATCGCAGGATTCACCGTTTCAAGGGAGCAACTCCCCTGCTGATGTCCTTTCTAGAATGGTTGAGCCAATCAGTGAAATACATAGAAATGTGACAACAACTGCTTCACGAGCGTGGAGCTTTGCACGAGACTACTGAATGAGCACAAATTAACCTTGTTGAGGACGATAAGAAAAATAAAAGACAGTGGCCTTTACAGTGTGTGAATGGCTTAATCCATCCTGCTCCATATCTGCATTCAGAGAAAACTGTATCCTTCTGTGGTACGTTCCAAAGCAAAAAAAATAAATGTTCTGCGCTTATCTTCAATGCATGACGTGAACGAAGTCGATGAAAACACTGAAAAACCTATGATGATTTTGGATTATAATCATACGAACATAGGAGTGGACATGGTGGATGAATTATCAGCGAATTATAATGTGGCATGTAATACAAGAAGATGGCCATAAGTTGTATGTTACGCTTTGCTAAATACGATCGGAATAAAAGCATTTATTATTTATAATAATTGCAATAAAAAAAAATGATAGAATCCTCAGGAGGCATTTTCTAGCCAATTTTGTAATTGGTTTGACTGAAAATCACGTGAAAAGAAGACACACTGATCAGCACTTGCCCAGAGCTGCCAGAACAAGAAGAAAATAAATGTTAAAACTGTCATTAGAAGAGCCGCGACGAGATTCCAATGAACCACTACGTACAGAACGTTGTTTGGCGTGCACATCCAAACAAAACCGAAAGACTTAATACTTCTGTAGGTTATGCAATTTTTTTTTATCTGGAGCATTTAAATATAGTTTGTAGTGTCCTGAAAAACTCGTAAATATTTTCCAGCAGTAAGGATTTTTTTATATTTTATGCATAAGTTTCTATGACTTGTTTTTTGACACGTACAATTTAAATTATTTCAGAGTGAAAATGGCCAATATTTTCCCGCAGAAATTTTATCTATTTAAAACTAAAATCTGAATTACAGATTATTTATAACCGTAATGATTTTCAGGAAAGTTCGGATGCCATAATCATATTTGTGACACGTTTCGAAAAGTGTAAAATTATTAAAAATATTATGCACAATGCCCATGATCACGGTAGAGAGTGAGCGATGCTTTTCCTAAAAAAAATAAGAACTTTTTTGCATAATAGTGCAGGCTCTAATGGGTTCCTCGTTTGCAAAATCTGCAGACCACAAACTGTTTTGTGATTTGTGTATCTGAGACCTTTGTCTGTATAAAAAAGCATGTTGCTGCGCGCGCGCATGGTGCGATTGCCGTTTCGCGCCCCCACTATTTGACCTCCGGCATAAACTAGAAAAGTTAGGTTGCCGAGGAACGAGGTATCGCAGAAAAAATTATTCATAACATCTGACGACTGATTTGGGTTCTTAAGACCGTACCTTATCATCGGAAGTCTCCAAAAATCCCCGCATTGGAAAATTTACAAGAGCCAATTGAGATATTACAATTTTAATGTAAACTACTAGAAATTCACAGACAGCAAAGATACCGAACCAATTTAGAATAGATTTCTGCAACATAAGAGGCCTAAATACAAACATAAATTCGGTACACCAACATCTACAAGCAAATAGACCACACATATTAGCCCTTACAGAAACACAAGTATGTTCTACAACAACAACAGTAAACTACCTCTATCCTGGTTACGACTTACATACCCGATTTAGATATAAGTTCGGAAACTGCCTTTTTGTCCGAAGCGACCTTTCATGTCACCGCGAGGAAACACTCGAACCGAACAACCTTGACGTCATGTGGCTCAAGTTCACCACCAAGGGATTAACCAAGTTTATATGTTGTCTCTATCGCCCTCCGAGCGATAGAGCCTACCAAAGCTTTTTCTCAACACTAGCTACCACCTTTGACTCAATACAGGTCGATCACCCCAGTTCAGAAATAATCGTTCTGGGAGACTTCAATGCCCACAACACCAACTGGCTCAAACATCACAACAAGACCGACAACGAAGGTAGAGAGGCTGAAGCATTTGCCATCAGCTGCGGGCTTACTCAACTTGTAGCCGAACCAACTCGAATCTCAGAAAGGGGCGAATTCGCCGCCCTCCTGGATCTTTTTCTGACCACCAATCCTGACCAGTACAAGGTTACAGTTGGTCCGCCATTAGGTACCTCCGACCACAAACTTATTACAACGGTTTGTGAATTGCCACTCATACAGAAGGATCCAACATTGCCTCGCAAAATCTGGCATTACAATTCTGCAAACTGGGACGATCTGAGGCAGTTTTACCTAGATTTTCCTTGGCTCGACGTCTGCTTTGCCACTGACGACCCGTCAGACTGCTGCGAAGAGATCATGCAAGTAATCTCCTCAGGAATGGAAGCATACATCCCAAATTCCATCAAGTTACCATCAAAAGGAAAGCCCTGGTTCGACAAAAGATGCGAAAGAGCTGTAGGAAGGAAACAGCAAGCCTATAAGTACTGGCAGCAAAATCAGATCGCTGAAAATCGCAATTATTTTATCGAAGCGAGAAACGAGTGCAAGCGTGTGATCGACGAAACTAAGGACAAACACAATCAAAGGATCAGGAATAAACTTTTGCAATGCCCCAGTGGCTCCAGGAATTTCTGGTCGGTAGCAAAGGCAGTAAGTAACAACTTTACAAAAACGTCTCTCCCACCTTTGGCGGACGAACGTGGCATCACGGCGACTACAGCCAAGGAAAAAGCAAACATGCTCGCCAAAATGTTTTCATCGCACTCTACCTTAGACGTGCCCCAAAGCAAGACTCTCCCCACTATACCAAACATCAACACCACCATGGCAGAAGTCAAGTTTTCTCATCGTGATATTCGCAAAATCCTTAAAGAACTAGATACGCAAAAGGCATCAGGACCGGACGGAATACCTGCCATCGTGCTAAAGAACTGCGCCAACGAACTAACACCTGTTTTTTTCAGGCTTTTTTCTCTTTCTTACAGAAAAGGGATTTACCCATCCTCTTGGAAAGTCGCTCGAGTGCAACCTGTTCCAAAAAAAGGCAAGAAAACCACGCCCTCAAACTATCGCCCGATTGCCTTGCTTCCAATAATCTCCAAAGTCATGGAACGTGTAATCAACCAGCAACTACTCAAGTACCTCGAGAGCAACAGAATAATCAGCGATAATCAATACGGCTTTCGTAAAGAGAGATCGACAGGAGATATATTGGCCTATGTCACTCATATATGGAGTAGGGCAATTGAAAACTACGGAGAGTCTCGAGCGATTGCGTTGGATATTTCAAAGGCATTCGACAGAGTTTGGCATGACGGACTGCTCAACAAACTGCCGTCCTTGGGACTGCCCGCCTCTCTCTGCAGCTGGCTGGCCAGTTTCCTTAAGAACCGATCCCTACATGTTGCAGTCGATGGACACATCTCGGACACAT
>MU184339.1:33806-50300 GCA_016904865.1 Pissodes strobi | reverse complement strand
AACAACTCTTTTATCCCATCTTCATCTCCTTTAAAACCCCATGCGCGCTTTCGCGCAAACGCCACGGCACGCGCCTTCACACGCACATTTAACACACTCACAACACACGCACGCACTCACAAGATGCGCGTCAGCTTGAAAATTGTCCAGATAAGCCTATTTTGTCCCGCTTTTATTAAACCACTTCGGGTGAATTTTTTTCCTGATTGGAAAAAATTGTCATTTTCGGATTGAAGACAAAAATTTTTTTTCAAAAAAATATTTTTTAATGATGATGACCAGATGACCCCTTGGTGCCGTGAACGCTAATTTCACTTTATAGTAGTATAAATTAAAATTGAAATATTTCCATTGGCTCAAAATTTGTAAGAAAATAAAACACTGTTTTTAAAATTAACCTAAATTTTTTTTCTATGATTTTTGAATTAATATTAAACGTATTGTACCTACTGACTTGTGGTGTGATATTTATAACCGAAACAAGTATACATACAGCCTTAAACGTTCGTTTTTAATAGTCCCATGATTATGATCAATACTTTTTCGAAGTATGCTAACAATGTTAACAGCAATGGAGAAGGGGAAGGGGGAGAGAGAACGTACCACAACACTCACTGGCAACATCATTCATATCGAAGTATAAGATCAGTACAGCACATATCAGAAGTCAGAATTCGGTCTGCATATTTTGCATACGGAACTCCCCTTGGAGCCCGGTCTATAATACCACGAGATAAGATAGATTAACGGCGCGCGGCGTTGGCAATTTTAAGCATAGATGTCTTTTATTAATAATATGCCTAACTTTAATGAACTCGTAATTGATCATTTTGCAACCGCTAAAGACAGAAGAATATAGCTTAAATTTAAAACTATTTAAAACAAGTGACCTCTATTCCAAGCTGAAAGACAAAACTTTAACTCACACGGTATGTATGAATGTACTTTTAGTCCGTTTAATTTCTTTATAACTAATGGGTATTATTTTCAAATCTGCTGCATAATAAATTCAAAGTTCATCCACCCTTGTAACAGGCTACGATTTCATATTATACAAAAACCTGGTTTCTGACGGAATGGCGAAGGATCAAAATAAAAAATTTACGAGGTCACCTAGAGTCGACTAAAATTGATCTATTTCTGGAGGGAAAATAATCAAACATCATATTATTTATTAAAGTAGACTACAAAAATTAGATAATCACCACAATAGGACTAGTATTGGAAAGCATGGAACCCAATCCATTAAACTAGGTATTCTAAAGCAAATAGTTCATATTTATGTCTTGATACATCAAATGCACATGCTTTCTTTTGAACGAATTAACTTTACACACACGATATATTGTTGCAGCTGGAACCACAAAGCTTCGGTGTATATTGGTACTTTCCCCTGGGTTTTGTCCTATTATGCTGTCTTTCTAAATGGAGAAAGAAACCCTTCTTCTAATCATTTGGCTTGGTTTCCTTATTTCAGTTCGATAATACACTTGATGGCCATCCACTGTTTTCGACCTTGCTAATTATGGTTTTTAATTGCTGATTCGAGGTATTTTGGAATCAAGAATATATTTTCGCCTTTCTTGGAGGGTTGTGTCTAAAATAAAACAACAGTGATAGATTGTTTACAGATTAGCCGAGTAATTGGAGTTTGGACATGCCGAGTTATATTTTAAGGTTATTTAGGGATATCTAACACTGTAATTATAACTTACTTTTTGTATACTTGATGGTCATTCTGTGGTAATTTACTCGTTGATTTATACTTGATAATATATTGTTTTGCTTCGGTGATTGCGGAATATTTTCATTTTGGGAATGAAACATTGACGTTTGTTAGAAGTATGTCATGTCACTCCGGTTTTAAACCATAGACTACACGACCGGTGGAAAGCGCATCGGATCCCTCCATCGATATCGACTCGAGAACCACTCTAATTCGCCTTGCCTTTATTGTAGGATTTAGCTATTATACGCTTGAATTTGCTGATTATATTGGATGGTATCAATGTTTAGCCCTCTAGGCTTGCATATTGACGCAGTATTACACGAACTCTCCATTATTGAAGTTCGATAATATTTCAGCTCGGAGTAGATTCTAGCGACGCGAAGGAAATTGGTCTATGTTTCACATAATCTGTGGGGGATAATTTTGGCGGTATAAGTGACAGCTTTCTGGACAAGCGCGTGGCCTTCACGGTCGACACGGTTGCCAAGTTAATGCCTTATTTGGCATAATGCTATTAGTGGCGCGTGTTGATTGTACTTTTAGACTGCCGCATAACGCGTGGGTTATATATTCCCACCGAGCATTTAAAAGTAGATTCTAATTGATTCAAATCATTTCGATAATGAGTCGTTTTAGCGCTTGATTTGGTGAATCCGGTAGTCTGACATCATAACTTTCTAGTACTTTGTCACAAATAGGGACGCTTCTGGCAACATAGTATGTTGGGCCGGCGCGATGTTAATTCTGCTAGCCTCGTCATTTCGAAGCAAGCCAATTTAGTCTTTATGTGATCTTGAAGGAACCAGTAGGTTTCAGTGCCGAGCTCTCGAAATTGGGAATTTTCGTTGAGATACTGATATTTAGTGTGAAATATACAGTGCCCTAGTTAGGGGATTATTCAACGAAGCCCTTGAGCAGGATTGTGGTCGTCGATGGTTTCTCGTCTGATGGATGATTGTAGATGAAGGAAGATTTGTAGATTCGACCACCTGCACCCACGTTTGGGGATTTGACTTTCGAGAGCTGCCACACACTTGAACCCCGTTTAACATCTAAAGGTATGTTGTTTGAGTAAATTTGATACAGATATTGTTTTAATCTGTTATTTGTTGAGGTTCCGTACCTGTTTCCTTCATATTTTGGCTTGATCAGCGTGCTAATTTGCCCTATTTGTTTCAGGGGTTTCAATTCTTGGATTTTTCTGTTTTCCTGTTCCTGTTTTCCATTTTTCTGTTTTTCCGGATTTTTGGAATTCTATTTTTGGACTATTGGTTTTTATGGGCCTTCCATTGTCCTCTTACGATCCGGTTTCCTACCTGAGTTTCCAGACTGCATATTGAGACTCCTCCGACAACACGTGGTTTTGGAGTATCCATCAATTGACTGCGTGTCTCGCTGTCTGATTCAAGCCTCAACGCATTCGGAGTGCGTCTCCTCGACCTTGACGCTCCAGTGATTCGACGAACACCTGGATCTTGGATGAACTCACTGTTGGCTTGATAACCTATCAGATAAGTCTTAATTTAGGATATTATATAGTGTATTTTGGGACTTTTATTTTATTTCATTTTATTATTGTGTTTATTTGATTGGTGATTTAGGGCGAATTAAATTAAAATTTTCGGATGAATTTGCTTAATGAAAGTATTGATGGTATGACTTGAGTTATTTGGGAGTAACGAATTATTCTCAATAGTTAGCATAGGTATACTGGATTATCCAGCTAATCCGGATAGTTTTGGCGTGTTATTAATTCATTTCAGCGTAGTCTTGATCGCGTGTTTTACTTATTTTCAGCGTCGTATAATATAAATATTTTTGAAACTGTTCGCATATAAGCATAGCGTATCGACGCGTAATCATATAGATTTACCTCTGGTACGGTTACTATTTAATAGGTGAATATTTTACTTACATGAATCTAGTACATTAATTTGAAATGGCACGTTAACTTCTTGCTTTTTGATTAGAGTTATTTAGAGTGTCGAAGTAGAAGAAGTTATCATATTTTTGTACCGTATAGGTTTCAGCACCAATCAAGGGCATGTAAACGACACGTGATCACGTATTCGTATTTATAGGGCGCCGTAGTTATAACATAAAGTACTATTTAACATTAAACCGTTACTTTTAATATTCCATCTTTAGCAAACATTTATATATTAATTGTCATAGCTACATATACAAGAAATTCTTCTTGTAGCAATTATTTTTCTTATTTAATTCAAAAGTATAGTCACCAATACGGAATATACACTTGTTATTTTTGTTTAATTGGGGTGATATTTCTTTTTGTTTCCCCTTCCAAGTTTTTCAATAGGTTACAGCGGGGAGGAGAGCAATTCGTGGTTATTGGTCGAATCTCACTGAAGATCCAGCATCAGGGCATGGCGATAAGTTAACCGCGTGGCGCTCAGGCATTATAACTCACCACGACCCTTCTCCACTGTCTAAAAGCTGGGGGCCGCCATTGTTCCTGCACTAAAGGCTGTACCACCGATTGTGAACTTGGAGATTTTTGTGAAGTTGGAGATTATTGTAAACTTGTATATTTATGTAAATTATGTTTGTATTTGTTTGGGAACTGAGCGTTACACCCTCTGCTCCACCATAGGTTTGATTTCATGTGGGATTTTCCCACTTTTCTGCCAAACTCTTAGCTACGTATGAATAAACAAAATAAATAGGTACCTATAATATCATAGATAAAAAAATCAAAAATACTTCGGTGTTTAAATAAGTCTATTTTACTTAAAATAAACATGGTACATAATACTTACATAATAATATAAATACATTTTATAACAGTCTTTTAGCATAATTATTCATTTGTCACGAATTATTGCTGGCTCTAATATCTAAATAAATAACAAGGCGAAATGTGAACCTAAGATGCTTCTTTTACTATGGCTTTTCATGATGCTGTGCTGTGTTTTGCAGATCGTCCTACTCCGAAGGAAGGTACATCATAGGGTCCCCCTGGACCCACTAAAATTCCGTTGGCTGGAGAATATTCATTTGTTTCTAGAAAATAAAAAGATACATTCATTAATTTTTCTCAAACTCAGATGAAGCAATTCTTTAAAAGGCTCTTTTAATTGTAGAGGCATGGAATATGATGTTGGCTAATATAACGGATGGGAGGTGGGTAATTAGATGCAGTCGATGACGCCTTCGCAAATGTTTCAGTTGTTCCTGACCTTAGGTTTTTTATGAGCTTTGATGGATTTTTATGACGAATTAAAATATAACTTTCATAAAACACCTAATCTTAAAATAAAAAGATATGAAATACAATTAGCAGTGGGATAAAATAGAGGCATGTCACTCTACGCAAATGTCTCCTGTGGTTAATATTTTCATCCGTGAATTGATTTTCAGGTACCTATATTTCTAGTGCTTTTGTGAAGTGGTACAGGACATTTGTGTCAAAACTCGAACTTTTTTTCGGCTCAAATGTAGTGGATCTTCCGATTTTTTTTTGGCTTAAGCTACTCTATAGGATACCTCCTTTCTAATAAAAAGGAGAAATTTTGCAAAATCGACACAATCTATATGTCACCAGACACTTTAAAGTCTTATTTGGATCACCCTGTAAATTTTGTTAGTGTGAAATATATTAGTTCCAATAATCATCTACCTAACTGCCAAATTATAAACATAATAATCTACTATTAGATATGTATTATGCCGATCCGTATACTTTTACTTATTTTCAATAAAAGTGTTAAGTCAATTGGCGCCTCAGAGATAGAGATCTCGCTTAACGTGCAAGAGGCATCGGCTTCGGTGCCCGCCACTTTCTTCAAGAGCCTTCCTTTTTAAGTTTTATTTAGTTTTTAAAATACAGGGTTAGTAAAAAGAACCGGAACGCTTAAATATCTCCAAAATCGTTAAAGCTACATTTACAAAATTCGGTACCTGTGGGTTTCCGGGCGTGCGGAATTGAACCATGATATCGGCACTGTCTGTTAGATTTCCCAGTTTTGCGCTACACGGAGTCATTTCGTTATCTTAAATGAAACGCCCCATTTGTTTTTAATGCAATAGATTGGGCGTATCAAATTTAGTAAAACACCAAATTTTCAAAATTGTATCTCTTTTAATTGCTGAGATGTGACAACAATGCATTTTTAGTAAAAAGTACGGCAACTCTTAAATATCTTCAAAATCGCTTAAGCTGCATTTACAAAATTCGGCATCTGGGTGTTTCCAGGCATGCGGAATTGAATCATGGTGACCCTGTTGCCAGATTTCCCAGTTTTGCGCTACGTGTAGCGCATTTTGTTATGTTAAATGGAACCTTTTGTTTTTATTACAATAAATTGGGTGCGCCAAATTTTTTTATTTAATGTTTTGATTCCTTTTCCTCACCCTTTATCCAGGCTTGGTACTGGTCTAAATTCTACCAGAAACGGATACTTAGAGCGTGCTTAAAAGCCAACGGGCGAAACAACAACGATAAAACAAAAATAGCTAACGCTTAAATAGGAATGAGAATAAAAGCCAACGGGCTAACACAATAATTTAACAATTAAATTAATTAAAGTTTAATATGCAACAGAAAATAATATTTTAACGACACTATTTTCTAATTAAATGTTCGAAGTGTGCGCCGTTATTGACCAGACAATATCCCAGTCGATCATAAAATTCTCGCATTGTGTTGTTCAACATGTCCAGTTTTATAAGTACTGCTTAAGCGCGGATTCTTTCGCAGAGTTC
The DNA here is from genome assembly GCA_016904865.1 of Pissodes strobi. Lineage (NCBI taxonomy): Eukaryota > Metazoa > Arthropoda > Insecta > Coleoptera > Curculionidae > Pissodes > Pissodes strobi. The sequence goes on along the minus strand of MU184339.1, from coordinate 43,846 downwards.
ATTCAAATTTTCATTGCAATAAAAACAAAAGGGGCGTTCCATTTAAGATAACAAAATGACTACGTGTACCGCAAAACTGGGAAATATGGCAACAGTGTCAATATCATGGTTCAATTCTGCATGCCCGCAAACCCCCAGGGACCGAATTTTGTAAATGCAGCTTGAGCGATTTTGAAGATATTTAAGCGTTCCGGTACTTTTTACTAAAAATGCGTTGTTGTCACATCTCAGTAATTAGAAGGGATACAATTTTGAAAATTTGGGGCCTTACTAAATTTGATACGCTCAATTTATTACAATAAAAATAAATGGGGCGTTCCATTTAAGATATCAAAATGACTCCTTTTAGGGCAAAACTGGAAAATCTGGCAACAGTGCCGATATCCTGGTTCAATTCTGCATGCCGGAAAACCCCCAGGTACCGAATTTTGTAAATGTAGCTTAACGATTTTGAAGATATTTAAGCGTTCCGGTTCTTTTTACTAACCCTGTATATAGTTTTGTACAAGTTTATCACTTCTGTCGAGCGATCTTAAGCACATGCCAAAAAAAATCCTTTATTAATAGCACTAGGCTAGTACAAATTTCAAATTACATTGATTCTAAACTATATAACAATTAACATTTTAGCCCTTTGTTTCCTGGAAGCTTTTACATTAAAAATTTGAGGTAAAAATTAAAGAATATTATTCTATTGGGCTCCTAAAAGGAAGAAAAGTGAAAAAAATATATATTTTTTTATTAGACCATGGTTTCGACATGTAACCACTAGGAAACTAGAGCTTTTTCGTAAACATAAAAAACTAATATAAAACTTAGGTACATTACTTTTTATAATACAACAAAAACAATTGTTTTTTTTTCCCCGAGAGGCACAACCTTACACGTACCACATTCCCACCTGGTTCTGTGAGGTTCCTTACTAGTGCTACAAAAGGCACATCGTCTAGATGTCCCATGTTGTGGCATATGTAGAGATTGATCCAAGCGTTTTTCGTAAGATACAATTTTTTTGAAATGTCTCCCTGTGACTGTAGGGAAACCAACCCTACTCCGTGAGGTTCTTTCACCACTGGCGCCGATTAACCCTGATGCTACTGATATTCTGAAAAAATTCAGGTTTGGAACCGCGCACTCCGCTTTTTGTTCAAAGAGAATAAAATAATTCACCACAAAAGAGTAGAACAAAAGCAGAGGTGAGGAGCAATTATAGTTTTGTACCCAGTTAATTTGGCACATACACTCAAATTTCTGGATATACGACCCAAAATATTGACTTTTTTTGCAATACCTAGATATTTAAACTTATTTACATTTTCTATAATTTCATTATTAATTAGCACATTATTTTCTATATTTACATTACTATACTTATTTTTTATAATCATGGACTTCGTTTTCTGTTTATTTATCTGTAGACCATTGTTGTTTAACCACTGAAATAAATTTTCAAGTTCTATATTTAAAGTTTCTATTATTTCTATAGCACTGTCCCCGACACAATAGACAATTGTGTCATCTGCAAAAAGTTGGATTTTACAGTTTTGAATCACCTTTACAATGTCATTTATGTATAATATGAACAATGTGGGGCCCAAAACCGTTCCCTGTGGTACGCCATATACTGTTTCTCTGGACGAGGAGAGTTTTCCATTGTACTTGGTCAATTGTTGTCGATCCACTAGGTAGTCCCCAAACCACCTCACAATGGATTCACTCAAGCCATATTTTTGCATTTTGAGTAGTAGTAACTGTCTGTCGATGGTTTCAAAAGCTCTTTTGAAGTCCAAAAAAACAACCCCTATCAATTTCCTAATGTTCAACGCATTTTTCCAACTGAATAAAACTGTTTGAAGGGCACTTTCACAATAATTTTTGCGTCTGAAACCAGCCTGGTACACACTAAGTATATTATTTTTTTCAATATAGTCTACTAATTGTTCATTCACACACATTTCAAGTAGTTTTTCGTAAGGTGGGACCATATTTATGGGTCGAAACTCCTCACACTTATTCGTTCTGCTGATCTTCTCAATTGGGACAACTGTGGTTAGCTTCCAGTTTTTAGGAAACGTGCCTGACTCCAAGCTTTGGTTGATCACGTTCAACATTTTGTCTCCAATCACTTCAAATGATGTTTTCAATATTCTTACCGTTACGCCATATGTGCTTTCTTTATTTTCCATAAGATTAATTATTTTTCTTAATTTAATAATAGTAATAATATAAATTTATTATTTTCCATATACAATATTTTTTTTACAAAATAACATAAAACATAAAAACTTAACATAATGGAAAATAAAAGGCCATGTCATTGCAGACATTCGGTTAACCCGAACACTGTTTGGATAGTTGTAGTTTGCAGAATTGGTCCATTTTGTGTTCACAACTTATATGTTGTAAAACTTCTTCATTTATCCCATTTCTGGTTATACTTTCTGATATTTCTTTAATACTATCTAGAAATAAATTATTAAAACTTTCACAGAGGTCTTTTTCTGTAACCAATATATTATTAAATATTATTTCCTTTTTTATTATCAACATATCCTCTATGGCTGATGAGTTTTTTTAAAGATTTCCACATTTCTTTTGAATTATTTTTCACCTCATCAATTTTACCATTATAATAGCTTACTTTGGCAGATCTTATTAATGATACTTCTTTATTTCTTTGACTTGTGTAGTTATTCCAATCATCTTCGGTCTTGGTCCAAATCGCTTTCTTGTATAAATTATCTCGCCTTTTCATTTCAATTTTTATTTCTGGGTTCCACCACATTTTACTGCCACATGGTTCATTTATATTTATTGTTTGTTCAGGTATGAGTTCATTCAATGTTGTCAGCATATGACCTAGGATATTTATGTCTGTACACTCCGATGGCCATACTATATCCATCAATTTACGCTGAAATTTAGCGGTATTCATTTGTTTGTAATTTGTAAGTATAAGTATAAGTATCTACCAACTGATATATTCCATAGCTATTTATTAACTTATTCAATTTACTGGCATCAAAGCTCTTGCTTGCGAGATCTGTATTAAAATCACCCATCATTATGAAAGTGGCATCTAGTTTTAGGTTCTCTATACACTCCTCCAATTTTTCCAAGAATTCAGCATCGCTTGCACTCGAGGAATAATACAAACAATAGATAGAGTATTTATTCTTTTCGATCATGATTTCAATTCCCGATATCCACTTATTACTGTTAAAAGCCTAATTAGTAATTTTTTTATATGCATAGCCAGTGGCGGCTCGTGAGGTTTTAAATAGGTAGTGCGCAACATATGTGTGCGCGAAGGGGGAATGCCCGCTGCAAGCGCCGCAGTAGGCGGTAAGTTTTGGGGGTGCCACGCCCATTTTTTACCCAAAACTCGTTTTTATCGTTTAAAAAAACATGAATTCGGCGCCCTCTTGAATGGTAATTGTTGCGCACTAAAAGAAATTAATAAGTAGGTACTTATCGATTCCAGAAGAGTAAACCATTAAAACAGTTTATTGTAACTACAAATCAATAAAGTTAAAAAAAAGGAGAAGTTCGAAAACGTTAAAAAATATATCGGTTTGATGGCAAAAAAGTGTTATTGTACATCTTTTTGTCGATGGTTTGCCCTTCGACTTTGCCGTTTCCTAGCTTTAAAGTGAAATTCCATTCGCCACAAGATTTCGGGGGTTAAAATGGCTGGTGAAAGACCGACCATCCTTTTTCTTAGCACATGTTTGGTCTAATTTTAAAACCGGCATCGGTCGCCCTAACCTCATTATTTCAATCTTTTTATTCAGATCCAATAAAGAAAAGTTATTTTTAATAATATTGTCAACTGAATTTATGCCCCCACAGCAATTGTCAGAACCCGAACTACTAGCCATGACAGTAGAATAATAGTATATAAATAAAAATATAAACCACTAAACAATATTACGTACACTAAACTCACGAGTTTATATGCAGCTAATTAACAAGCGTCAACGAACCGAACAAAACAAAGATAAATTCACGGCTCGACTGGAGTATAATACAAAATAATACTTATAATAGTAGTATGTAATATTCGCTCTAAAAAACGATTTACCTCCCACTTTGTCTACACAAGCTGAATTTTTTAGGACCTATAATAAATGTGTTGTATCAGCCGTAGCTTGAAGGCGAAGAGGCTGGACATATTTAATTAGGGCGTAAACCCATGACGTATCTCATTGTTTATTGTAATACATTTGTTAGTTTATAAGCAAAAAATATGGGATTCGCTCTATTACCTTGTCAAGACATAAGCGAAACTTCTATAAAGAATATTTTTTTTTCATTTAGGCCTTCCCTTTTTGTTAATTGAGTGTTATATTTAAAAATAACTATTTTAATTAAATTTTTGCACGGTTGAAACGGAGATATTTACATTTAAATTTTTTTTCGGCCATATGGGCTAATGCAAATGTTTTTTTTAGAATAATTATCAAAAAATACTTCCTACAAAGACCTTATTGTGCATTGGACCAAAAGATAAGTATTTTTTCCTCTATACGATGGTACCAATATCTCGATTTTTGATGATAGTGTTCTTTTGTGGAGTCTAATTTTGTATTACCTCCGGAATAAGGGTTATCTTATTGTACTTTCATCCCTGAAAAAATCAGCTTGTGACACCATACTATATACGCAAGAATTGCAAATTATCACTAAATTAAGCTACAAAGTGCGGATCTAAATAGCGCACGGATGAGCCTTGACTTCTCGTGATTTTACGAACATTCCCGACCGTTTTGCATGACGAAAATGCATTTAACATGAGCGCCGAACACTAGCGCACGGCAGATTTAGACTAGTTGTGGTTACGGACGGAGGCCGCCGTTGGACGCTCTGCGTTTTGATCGTCGCCGTCGTGCCTCGATTTCGCTCTTATAAATAGTGTATTCTGCGGCCAGTGGAGATTCAAAAATATGTAAATTCGCAAATTATAGTTAGTTTATGTTAAATTGTATGTAGGGAAGATTTTATTTTTCCGTTTACTTTCGCAGGCAGTGCGCGCGCACGGGCGCACTTATTAAGAAGCCGCCCCTGGCATAGCCCCTTTTTATATATATTGCTGTCCCCCCAGTATGTGTGTTTGATGAATGACTGTTGACTGTGTTATATCCATTTATGTTTATTTCATTCTGTGTGAAGTCCTCTGTGACATGGGTTTCGGACACACACAAGATCAACGGCTTCCCATCATTTATTAACCATTCCAATTGCGTTTTATGGGTATTTAGACCTTGTATGTTCAAGTATAGTATTTCTTCTCTTAGTTGATTTTTTGGTTGCTATTTCTGGCTAGGATAAATATTATTAGGATAGTTGATTTTTTGCTCTATTTGGATATAAATTCTCTTTATCATCATACCATGACACTTTTTATCATATACCATGACCATGATAATTGGTATTTTTAAGACTTCAGCAACATTATTCACAATTTGCACTCTTAACATCATTTGATTGATATTTTTCACTTCTGTGATTACCAGCACATTTCGCACATATAACAGTTTGTGACTTGCAGTCCTTGGCAAGATGACCGAACTTGTAACATTTAAAACACTGTATGACATTTATGTGGTCGAAAAACTGGCATGACTTCCAACCTATGGACAATCTCTCTTTTTTTCTGCATTAAGCTGTATGTGTTTGGATCTACTTATAGAATGACAGTTTTCTTTCCGTGTTTCTCTTTATACTGTGTAATCACTGATATTTTGGGTTGAGATATATCCGTGTTTAAGCCATTTTGAATGATCATTTTGTCTATAAACTCATCTTCATCATTCAAGTTTTTCTCTTCTATGTTTATAATTTTTACTTTTGGACACTTTTTTTCTGGGATTATGACTTCATAGTCCTTACCTAATTGGTTTTTTATACTTTCTGAGACTTCAACCAAATCTTTTCCATCACAACCACAGCTTATCGCCACACCTCCATCCTTAATAAACTGCATACGAGTAACTCCAGTTTTAATGTTTTTTGGGTCTATTTTTTTTTTAATATAAATTTTTGTCGTATAACTTTCCTGGGCTTCTTTTGGTTTGATGATGACCACCTCACAATATTTCTTTTTCTCAACTATATTGGTGTCCTTTGATTTACTTTCTTCTTTAACGTTGTCACTTCTGGTTTTGACTTCTTCAATTTCTCTTCTCAATATTAATATCTGTTCCTCTAGGTTCAATATATGGTTATCTTTGGCCTCAATAACTTTTTCTTTGCCTTTCACTACCTCATCCTTGCATTGCACCATCTTCTTTAACAGAGTTATAGGTTCACCATTTCTGCATTTCACACAATAGAATTTCAGAACTCTTGAGTTCTAGTACTCTCACCTCGGATGATGTTAGCTGTCCACACGACTTACAGTTACGATTATTGCAGATATCACAACCATAAACCGGACTTTTGTTTTGTTTACATATATCACATTCCATGTTGGAGATTGAGGTTAAGTGCACTACCACAACAGTGCACTGCCATCTGAATTATTTTTCAATAATAGAGACTGTTTCCCCCTAATTACAACCTGCAACTGTTCAAGAACCGTGTCAATCAACATTTTCGCACACACACCGCTCGTCGAGCGCCATAGGATGTCCCTTTAGTGTGTGTGCCACTACCATTAAAAAGACACCTAAAAGAAACTTTAAACGAATGGAGCTTGTAAACGACTACCGCAGTTAATATAAAAGTAGAAATTAAGCATTCAAATATTTGTAACTAACCTCTGATCCCACCAGGTCTACCACTATAGTAGTTAGTGTCTAAACCACCTTGAGGGCCTTGGAAGCCTCCCGGTCTGTAAAATCCACCTCCGAGCTGCTTGGGGGGTCTTTGAAAATTGTTTACACCAGAAGCATGGTCAATTGGACCTCCAGGGCCAACCAGGATTCCGTTTTCAATTGAGTGCACTGGTTTGCTTGGAACTGGTCCTCCGATGTCCTTCTTCGTTGAGTAGCAACAGTATTGTTTTCCAACATCACAGTGACCCTATTAATTTCGTTAATTAATTCATTATTTTGTTTGGTATCAAATAAGTGTTAGTCGTTAGCTGCCTTATAATGGTAACTAAACGAAAAATCTTTGCCTATTTTATCGATTACTTTTAATATTGCGGTCACTAATATGCTTGACTAAACGATAAACTTGAAAATATACGAAGGCCACTAAATTTTAGACATCTATATTAATATGCCCACCAATTATTAATTAATTGAGCCAGTTCTAAGACATACCATTTTAGTGAATTACCAAAGTTGCAGTATTAAACTACCTCACACTGCAGTTAAGGCTTCTAGTTTTTCAATACAAGATCAAAACTGTTTAACTTCTTTAAATTTGGAATTTTAGAAAACCTTTTTTTCCCTAAACAGACATTTCATGCCTTTTAACATTCAATAATTTACAATGTTTTGTATATCATTATTACATGGTATAAGTCAGTGAGAAGATTAAAAAAAATACCTTATCAAATTCGAAAGATCAAATATTAATTGTTTTTGAGAGCATGGTTGGTAGTTGCCTAATTCTATTGTTTATTAGGGAGTTTAATCAGTTAGGACAGTATCAATGAAAAAGTTATATATTTGTTTAAATTTTAGAGCTATAGATATTAAAAATGCTATTTTTCAAATAAGGTGATCATGGAACTCAAATTTTTGCAAATATAAATTTTGACATTGGTTCTAAATTCGTTGCTTGATTCAGAAGCTTGGAGAATTTATCATCGAACGAAGTATCAAAGAAATAAATAATAAGAGAATACAAATCCCAAAGTCAATTTTTTTAAATTTCCCCCGCTTGTAACAAAGTGGTTGAAAGTAGAGTCGAATATACTCAGGCGGTTTTGGGCTATTTTCTTTATTGGTAGTGAAATGTGGATGGATTAAATAATAGTTAATTACATAGAATTTCTTTAGCAGAAGCTAGTGATGGGCTTATTCGAATGAAAAATAACCTGTTATCCGGTTATTAAAATAACCTGTATTATTCGGTTTTCATTCCACAAGTATTCGAATGAAAAATAACCTGAACCTGATACGTACGAATTCAAATACGAACACGAACTACGAAGGAACAAGCCTGGCTGTCGCGTCGATCCGTCGTATGATCAACGAGTAAGGAGCGGTTTTAATTTAGTTATGAGTTATGAAGCAAGTTTGGATGTTTTAGCTCGAATAAAAGATGAGTTTTAAAATTTCAAATGTACCGGTAGGATGTGAAATTGTGGAAGGCGAATTTGGGGGGTTGAAAACTAGCGAATGTTAAGTTAAGATTACATAATTATTGCGTACCTAACATAAACAAAATATCCAATTTTCGGCGCCTGAACCCCTAAAAAGTGCAAATACAGCAATTTGTTGAAATCCTCAAAGAATTAAAATAGAAGGAGCTCTCTTTTAATCTGGCCGGCCGATATTTTTTGTTGCGATTAGCAAGCAGCTCCACATATTTCTTATTCCTTTCATACACTTTTTCGTAACGAATACATAACACCAATTATCACCTAATGTTTGTTTAGTTTTTAGGTTATATATTGGAATTTAGAATGTAGGAGCAACAGAGCAATACATAAGGCGTAATATAACTCTTACTATTAATTATTAATACTATTATAGTACTATAAATACATCGCCAGAGAGAAATACTTTCTTGCAAAGTAGATTTTTAATAATTATGTTCATTACATGTAATCAACACATCCAAGAATCATATTTTGGAGTTTAAGTATTTTTGATTTAAAAACGTAAAATGCTGTTTATTTTATTTTGTTCAATAATATTGCGTAATCAAATATTTACTCGTATTCTATTGTTATTTATTAAGCCATACTTAATAAGACAATTACAGCAGTTACGAGTTACGAATACGATGCCGATGACGCTGAACCTCCTTCCTAACCGGCTGCGATCGCTAACCCGAATTTATTCGAATGATTATTCAAATAATCATTCGGTTATTAATATTATTTGAATACAAATAATTCGGTTATCAAAATAATTCGGTTATGCCCATCACTAAGCAGAACCGCCCGCGTAACCATGTAATACTGTCCCTATTCAAATGAAATATTTAAAATCAATTATTTAAAGAATTACTGGATATTATAAACAATATAGGGCAAGCCAAAAATTAATAACTAATTTGGTCTTGTTTTAACGAAGTGTAATTATGAATGATTGGAGGTAAGCCCGTTTACTTATCTAAATATGTCTCATTGCGCATGATATTCAGATACTGCTAGGACATAATTACGCTATCTGTCCAATTATAAAACGTTATAGGTTATTATAGTGCATGTTAAGTGGTTATAATAAAATGGCGCTGTCCTTTTAAGAGAACCCTAGTAAGATAGACTACTGCATCTTTGTGACAAGTTTTCTTAAATTAGAAGACCGTTGAAACGGCACGAGCTACTTGAAGAGCTAGAAAATTCGAACGAAATCTGTTCCTCCAGAAGAAATATTATTTTCCTCCCTGAAAATGCAAATGACGACATTGCCGATTGCGACTCAGGGAATGAAGAATTTACTACTTCAAATAATCTCCCAGGGAGGCAACTCAGGATCAGGAATGATGTCGAAGCAATAGTTCTATAGGACTCTGAAGCTAATGAGAATAAATATTATTGTGATGGCGACATATCGCTGGCTCACCTTTATCGGGCAGCTCTATTACCAGATGGTAATGGATCATTACCTTAACCAAAGAAAATATGTGCCTAACCTTTATAAGCACGCAACTGAAGCTGAACATCTGAAAGAGATATTAGAAAATGAGTTTTTATTTTTTAAGCTGTTCTCTGAACTTTTTCTTTTTTTTTCAACTTTTCGCCATAAACCGCCTTTCTCTAACTTTTTTTTATTAATTTTTTCTTCTATTTCGTTTTATAATACTTCTATTAAATTTCAAAACAATTTTTCTTCTTATTTTTTTTTATTTGGTTTTATAATATTTTATTAACTTTCCTAACAATCTTTTGTTTCTTTTTTATTAATTTCTTT